>JAQZBX010000220.1:74805-129239 GCA_029593785.1 Cabassous unicinctus
TGGGAATTAATAGACTCTATCCAACTTAGCCAGCAGAAAGTAGTGTACTGCAGTTGTAAAAGTGGGAATATTCTTTATTTAAACAGCATGGAAATTTTCATTACAAACATGAAGAAATTTCTTGAATTTTCTTTTTTGATTAATTTTATTTTAGATAAAACATTCTCATATTCCTCACAAGTTGGTGTCCAATAAATGTTGCTAAGTGACTGAACAGTCATGTGCCAAGAGGATTATACTGTGGGAAGAAGCCTCCCAATTCCCACGACACTTCAAGTAAACAGCAATACTAAAACCTAAAAGTTCTCATCCTAGTGACTCCCAGACCATACGAATTTCAAAGTAAAATTAGTGAAGAGTTTTATGTTACATTTTTTGCACACATACCTCTTTCCCCAAAATAGTAAGCACCAAGTATAAATAAACAGATTGAACAATGACATTACAAGTGTTCTGAGAAAAACACAGCTGCTACCTCATGATTCAGAAAAAAAGAAATTCAAAGATTGTGATTATGCTCAGAAAAACAAACAAACAAAACAACCAAAAATTCACTTCACATGAATTGTTTTCGCCTACCTAGATCTTAGTTACACAAAATTAAACTGCAAGCCTCATCTTTAATAGTCAATATGATCATATTAAAGAGTTATATGGAACTCCATAAAATGATGAATGGCACTTATTGGTCTTGTTTCATCCCTCTTGTGATGTCACAATATAAAAACAATCATAAGAATTAATGGGGTCAATAATAATGTTATTACTTTATTGGGTTATATCAGATTTGATACTATGGAGCACTTTGGGGCTCCTGCACCCAAAGATAAGGCAGGTCTTCAGAAACATTTCAGTTTTACCCTGTCTCTTGGGCCCAGTAAAAATTCTGCTTCTCATGAATACAAGACAGCATCCAGCTCACTCTGTTGTACAGATAAAGGTATGTGCACTATAGCTAAGGAAGGGGAATGCTATTTAGCTTATTGTCTATAATGTAAAATAGAAATCATACTCCAAAAATACCATCATAATAGGGCAATGTACAATAGTGTTCATACGGCTTGAGGATATATCAGTACAAATGGGCTGTACTATTTTGGTTTAACATAGAACACTCAGTGAACTCCACTTCAGTGTCGTATCATGAGTCAACTCAAAGCAACAATATTTAAAAAGTCATATTATATGCATTATTGTAATTATTATAGGTACATTTGAGTATATTGCCCATTGTATCACAGAGTGTTTTTTTATATCATTCATTGTCTGTAATATTTCATGGAAGAAATTTCTGTTGTCTCACATCCAGAAACTCTTCCATTGTCTTCTCATTAATAGTTTTTTATATTAAACTCACTAACATATCATCTTAGTGTATCATGATTCCCACTCAGTCTGGCTTTAAGAAACTTAGAGCTAAATATATGGCCCACCTCTAATAACTATGTAAGACCTATGATGTACATTTCTGCCTGTGTTCTATGAATACCTGCTTTTGTTGTCTTCCAACCCTTTTCCTTTTCCCAATTACGCAGCTGTTTATTTTAATCACTTTCATTTTACCCATTATTATAAGCAGTCTCAAGTTCTTTGCAGAACTAATAAATATAAATTAATAATGTTTAGTTTATTAGGATTAAAATTTAAAGGGAATGTTTTTGTTTTATCTATTTTTATCTAATCTCTTTAACGATATGTATGCACATGTATATTTTAATGCTCATTGAATTTGTACAAGAATAAAGCCACACTTAAAACTGTGTTAATAGTAATTTTCTTATCTGCAATTTTTATTGAATAAGGCAACAGAAACTTAAAAAATCCTTTTTTTAGGGCAAAGACTCAAGGATTTTTCAAGCAAATGTAAGAAATAAGATAAATAAAAAGATTTCTAAAGGGGATACAAATTAATAAGCTGTAAGAAATTTCACTAATCCAGTAAAGAAAATGACTTCTTAGGAAATTCTCTTGATAATCCACTTTTTGTAACTATCCAGTTCGCTCAATAGTAATATTAAGTTTGTACTGCTCACAAAGTAAGTCACCACTCTGTACCATGTTTTCAGTGTTTGGCTTATAATTAAGCACTTGAAATGTTTGAGAATACACTTATCAGAGCATCAACACATGGCATAATAATTTTTTTCCCTTCAAATAAATATTATGAATGTGTCAGCATGAGCCACAGACTTACACAGTGCATTATGCATAGGGAGTTGGTCAGCATTATCTTCTCTCTGTTCTGCTTAGGAAACAAAGTTAAGATTATGTAAATTAAACCACTTCGTCATTCTTTGATTTCCTTACTCAGTCCGACAGGCCTAAGGGTCTAGTTATTTCTGCAAAAGTAAAATCAAGGTCAGATTTGGTTCTATAGATACTTTTAAGCATTCATAAAAAATATATGGAATATTCCAATTATTTAGGAAAGCATGATATATCAAGTGAAATTAATGAAAGCAATATTGCAGAATATATAGCATTTTATAGAGAGAGGCATCTTTAAAAGTGATTTAATCCAGGACCATTACTTTACAGATGAAGGCCAGGAAACTAAGTGATTTTCTCCAAGGTCATAAAGCACTAGAATTAGGTTATAACCCAGACCTTCTGATGGCTCAAATCTGCAGGTAAATTATCACTCCCTCTTTGAGAAAAATGCTTTTCTCACCTTCCATAATAACTTCTAATCACAGAAAATATTTGTTTTTAATCCCGTTTACATATTCTCTCAAAAAATTATTCTAAATACTCAGTATCCTGTAGCCACAAAGGGAAAAAAAAATAACAATTTCTTGGGACATTGGTGTGCATTTGAATCTTTCTCCACATCTAATTAGTGACTCTCATGAATTTTCCACTCTTATAAGAAACTTCAACAACTTACATGACATGGAGGTATGATGGGAATTAATTACATAAAAAGATACTCAAAGAGATAACCAACTTTGTTGGGAATTCCTTTCTTTCCCAGTTGTATGTACTTTCCTTTTTTATTGCAGATGGATGCTATACAAAGTTTGTCTAAATACTAATATGAACTAAAGTCTAGTTACTTCATGAAGTCATTTGGTAGCAAATGACAGAAAAACCAAGCAAAATTAATGGATCAAACCATGATTATCCTGATTCTTGTAACCTGATTATCCAGAGATATTTTCAGGCATGGCTAGATACAGAGAATAAAACATTGACACAAGAATTCTTTTGCGTTTTGCTATTGCATTCTCTCCATTGCTCTGCCTTGGCTAACTTCTCATATAGGCTCCCTCCACACGGTGGAAAGATGGCTGCTTATAATTTTTGGCTTATATGTTATCCTAACAGCAACCACAGTTGGAGTTGGGGGGGAGAGGGAGGTGAGACTCTCTCCAACAGTTCCAACAAAAGTCCTAGAATGTATCCTCCAGGGCTCTGATTGAATCACCTATTCACCCCTGAATTAATCACTGGGATATGATGCTTTGATGGCTCAAGTCTGGTCACATGATGCCTCTTAGAGCAGGGTTTGAATCAACCTCACTCAAAACACAAGGAAAGTGAATGGGAAAGTGGTGGTATCATGTGGAAAGCAAGAAAGCTTTTTCAAGAAGAATAATGAATGTTGAGCAAGCAAAAACCCACAGATATCTTTTGTAGTATACATGTTAAGCTATGATAGCTTGGAAACTAAATTAAAATGACTAATATGGATATTTTAGTCCATATTGTCCATATTGGGGGCTCTTTTCATTCCTTTCCTTATGACCTTTGTTTTCCCCATTAAGGAATTGTTGTGGATAGATTGTATTCTAGAACACTGACTGGAACACATTAAAATAATGGGAGTACCTTTACATGGCAAGATCCTCTTTCACCACAGAATCCTCTTCTGTCCATGGGACAGAAATGGTATGTGGCAGATCTGTTTTCAAAGTGGAGGGAGACCCTAGTTTTAATCACACTTTCTTTCCATGTTTCTCATTGTTCAATTTCTCATGTTACTACCTGAAATAATAACAGTTAAGAGTTAAGCAAAGGTGTTGACATTGTAGTGGAGGGGGAGTTTGGAAAAAGAACCACCTTCAAAATAGAGATAGAAACATTTTAGACCTAACTAGCTTAAGAATAGGGGGTGTTCCACATGATCCACCCCCACCTTTCATAGATTGGAATATTGTTACCAGCTCTTCACTCTCTCCTTATAGTGGAATTATACATCCATACCCTTTGCCATGTGAATTTGCCATGCTTCTCTCTTGGGGTGGAGTATTCTCCCCTGTCACACCGATTTTGGGCTTGGCTATATGACTTGCTTTAGCCCATGCTTTGTAAGTGGGTACATCTACCAGATGCTTTATTTTTTTTTTAATATATTATTTTATTTTTTAAAAGCTACTTAGATTGCATAAATGTTACACAAAAGATATAGGAATTCCCATATGCCCTACTCCCCACACCTCCCACACCCTCCCACATACAAACATCCTTCATTAGTGTCTACCAGAGGCTTTAAATTAGCCTCCACGGCTTGCCTTATGCTGTTGTGTTTGCTGTCTATCATCAGATCTTGCCTGGGTTCCAGAATGAGAGCGATGTGGAACAAAAACGAGCCTTACTTGCAGACTGAAGAAGAACCAACCAGCCAACTTCCAAAGCTGCAAGCAAGGAAAAGGCTCTTCTTATAAGTCACCAGTATTTCTGGGTTGGTTTTTAGGCAGGTTTATCAGAGGAAAACTGGCTAAAATAACATATTACCCCAGTCATCTGCATAGCAAATTATGGCCAAAGACAAATATATATTTAAAAAGTAAGAGTTAAGCAAAGGTGTTAAAACATTACAGCCATGATTCACATGCTCTCAGCCTTAGTTTGCCATACTGCTATGACAAATACTACATAATATGTTGGCTTAAACAACAGGAATTTACTAGCTCACAGTTCCATAGGCTAGAAGGCTTCCTTCCTCCTCAAGTCAGAGCATTTTTGTGCTGTTTCATCATAATTTTTGGAGTTCCTTGGCTTGAACCTCTTCCCTCCATCACAAGGTGATGTCCTCTCACTTCTCTTCCAAGTTTCCACTGACTTCCTGCTTCCAGCTCCACTCTGAGCTGTCTTAGACTCTGGCTTTTGGTTTCTTTCTCTTTATAAGGCCTCCAGCAATCCAGATTAAGATGCAACCTCATTCAGTTGGACCACACCTAAATTTAAAATAACATCTTGAAAGCATCCTATTTACCATGGGTTACCTATACAGTAATGTGGATTATCAGCATTTCTAAACTTGGGTGCGTAATCCAATCTACCAGTCTCTTTCCCGTGCAGTGTTATGGTATTAAATGTAAAAATCTCAAAATCTAAATTGGTTCAAATTATCTCATGTCCTTTATTTGCATATTTTTTGAATATCTTCAACAATTTAAAGTTGATATATTAATCACTGCAGTTTTGTTTTTTTTTTAATTAAGCCAGTAGTTTATTAAGAAAATGAGAGAAGAGAAATTAGGTCCCAGGTATAGAGAGGAAAAGGACTAAAAAGGGGTAAAAAAGGGGCTGATTTACAGACTACAAGTCCCTATTACAGATTACAAGTGCCCAGGTCTACTTGCGTGCTAATCCCGGCAGAGAGAGGAAGGGCAAAACAGGGAAAAAACAGGGCCGGTTTGACTTCCGTGCTTCCTTTTCAAACCATTAATTATTATGCTCCTTTGTTAATGTCAGTGGAGGAATCTCAGTTGTTTGCTGTTTTGATTGGTTGCCCCACCCATCAATCACCCAAGGAAGCCCAATGATAAGGCCCCTTGAGACTATCCAGGGCTTTTCCTTGATCCCGGATGAAATCTCGCTCTGGTTGGGGAATTCTCGTCAGGTTCTTCCAGCAGCCATCTTGTGGGGCATCCATGGCCACATGTTTTTTCTGCCAGGTCCCAGATCTGTCTCTTTATTCCCTAATCTAGAGTATTTTAACATACCCTATTTCTCTTCTGTGTTTTTTTTTTTTTTTCTTCACATTGCTGCAGCTGGCCTCACATTTCTCCTATCAAATTCTGCTCCTTTCAAACTTCCACTCCTCACCAAACCTATGCTTTTAATCCTTATCCTACATTCCATTGCCTTTCTAATTTGCATTACAAGCAACAAAGACCTGACTGATCTGGCAAAAAAGAATCTCCCTGGAGGACTAGGTGTTACTGAATAATCCAAACCAGAATATTCTTTAGCTGGCAGGGGAGAAACTGCTACACTTTCCCAAATGCTTTCCTTGGGAACCACATAGGAAGAAGTGATTGGTCATATTCAGTATTGGACATTTTTGCTTTCCCTATTCTGTTCATGTCAGTCACCAAATGTTATCTTAATAAGATAAAAAAAAAAAAATTCAAGTCATTTTCTTTTGGCTTGTATATTCATGTATTTTATTTGTTTTTAATTATAAAAATAAAGATGTAAGAAATTAAGCAATACAAAGTTGTAAAAAAGAAATGCAAATACTCTTAACTCCCCTCCTCCAATCCCACCTCTTCTGAAGTAGTTAGTGTCCAAGTTCTTAGAAATATTTTTCTATGCTCATACAAACAGATTATGACTTTCTATTTGTTTTTCTATAAAATGAACCCTATTATATACTTCCATAAAACATGCCTTTTCCTCCCCACATAATATATCAAAGACATCCCTTCAGGTAAATATATGTCTAAATCTAATTCATTTTTTAAAAATACCTGCATAATTCTCCATATTGTATTTTTATAAAAAAATTATTCAACCAGTCTTTCTTAATTAACATTTAGGTTCTTTCTAGGTTCCCCCCACCCCCACCCCCTAATTGCATGGTAAAGCAAAGCATAAATCAATGAGTGAGGGTGTACAATTCTGTTACAGGGAAAGGAGAATAATTTATTTGGGTCAATTAGGCCATTTGCCATTTAGGTTTTTGCAGTAATAAAGTTTTCTCTGTGTGTATTTGTGGTGGGTGGGGGTTCTCATTTGATCTTTTCTTTAATTTATTACTTCTGAACTCCCTATTTCCCCAATAAGCAGTTATAGCCATTGGGACAAAGTGCAGACATGCTATACATAGGCCAGGAATATTGAGCAGAAAAGACAATCATCTTGAGGTATGATTTCAGGGAATTTAGAAAGACTCCCTAATTACTACAAATCCCTCTTAAATTATTTGCTTATACTTGACATTCTTTGTTTTAAAGTAATTGCAAATATCACTGAGAAGGCTAATATACTAAAGTCTCATTAGACTTCTGCATATTTTCAATACTTTTGTCAAATCTTACATGAGAGTTAAAATTTTAATAAGAAAAGCAAATTAATTAAATAGCAGTATTAAAATGAGAAAGGCTACTAACTAGAAAAAAAACAACTAAAGAAAGTTTGAGCAAATCAAAGACAAACTTTATCTAACTTACAGTTGTATGGAAGGAAAAACTCAAAGAGAAGACTTTGTGTTGAGAATACTTTGTAAATGAAGTGCAGTTCAACATGTTACATCAGTCAGTGCCTAAGGTAAATAAAATAGTCAAATCAGATTTTATCCTTCAGCCTGATATTAGATGGCAGAATTTCTAAAGCAAAATAGAGTGTGATTACTTTAAAATGCACTGAAATTTCATGGTTGAGAGAGCCAAATTTTGTGGCCTTTTCTTAGATGCAGTACTCTTGGGATCACCACTTAACTTTGTACAATAGGAAAGTGACAAAGTATAACAAAAAACAGAAGACCTGAGTTCCTTCTAAATTTGTAAATTTGAAAGGAGGTAGGATTAATCCTTAGGTAAATTTCAAAACAATCATTCTCTATCTGGTTGTTATGAAACAAATCCAGTAATAAATATAACACTCTTCTGTGCACTATAAAGCACTTGATAAATATAAGAGGTTATCATTAAACTAAGAGCATTCCTTTTTAATAAAACTTTTTAAAAATGTTTAAATATGAAGAGTCCTGAGTCTATGAAAAAGAATGGCTTAGAGTGCTAGCTCCCTGGCTTCTCTTAAACAAAACTATTGTCTCTCTGAATTTTTGAATCCTCAATGACCAGCTTCCCTAGGGTCTGGGCATGCCATAACAGAAAGA
This sequence comes from Cabassous unicinctus, assembly GCA_029593785.1. Taxonomy (NCBI): domain Eukaryota; kingdom Metazoa; phylum Chordata; class Mammalia; order Cingulata; family Chlamyphoridae; genus Cabassous; species Cabassous unicinctus. The sequence goes on from JAQZBX010000220.1 coordinate 82,877, forward strand.
TATGGGTGGGACTAGCTAAAAAAAACTTTGCTTCCACATCCAGCCAGAAGCATTTATAATTGTTGTTATAATATGCACTAATCTCTCTGGATCTTAGTTTGTATTTTCAGAGGCATTTCCTTAATCTGCAAAAAAAAAGGATCTCTTAAAGGCACAGTGGTATTACTCCTTTGGCAACTGATAATGTAAAATACATACAAGGGAAAGCCTAACATTTGACACGCTCCAGGATTTTAAAAAATCTGTCAGCTCAATTATTCTCCAAAGGTAACAAATAAAATGGATAAAATAAAAACTTATGATTGTTAGCCCCATTTGGCAAAATGACCTACCTGTGACTCCCAGCTGGCAACCCCCAGCCAGGGCCAAGAAGAGTCCTCTGCCTTTATAATGGGTGGCCAAAACCCCCATGCCCTGTCCCTGAAAGACAGAACGTGCATTCCAACATGTACACCTCATCCTCCCCAAGAGCCTCTCCCAACAGAGTAAAAGTCAGTACTTTTTCACTACTCTTGCTAATACCCTGCCCCTAGGCTATTTAAGAGCAAACCCAAGTCAGTCAAGTGGGCTGAAATCTCTCTTCAGACCCCTGCTGCACCAGTGATCTAATAAACTTTCTCCACCTGAATTTTAATCTGTCTCCAAGCCTCACTGAACCAGGATCTAACATTTTGGTGCCGAAACCCGGGAGGCCTCGTTGAAGCAGATCAATTCCATAGTGATCCTCTATCCTGCTGTTGCAGCTCCACCGACCAACACCGGACAGAGTCGACTTTGGGTGAGTCTCGGAACCTCTCCAGAGGATCCTACCTCTTATCTCCGAAAATCCTAGCACTAGATCAGTGATTCTCTCTGGCATCGGGGAACTGTCCCCATCGCCTGACCTCCCAGCTCTGGGGATGCCCGGCTCCAGGTCCAGTCACCTGCCTAACTGGTTTGAGAATAAGAGATCCAAGGATGCTTGCATCTCTTTTCTCATCCAGAGAGGTCCTTGAACTCACCTTCCACCCTCACCAATATCCAATGCAATGGCAAGTGGTCTGAGGTCCCCTACATTCAGGCTTTTCTTCCCTCCCTCTGCCAATCCTGCACTACCTATCAAATCTTCCTTCTCCACAGCCGACCCCCTCTCCGGAGCACAAAAAATCCTTCTTCCAACCATAAACCCTCTGACCACACCCCCCCACACACACCACATGCCCTATCAGCACGCTCCAAACCTACTCCATCTTCCTCCCATTCCCCTACACCTTCCCCTGAACCCTGAACCCCTTCCCTTCTCCCCACTCTTAAGCCCAACTCCCCACTTTCAATCCCCCTTCCCCAGCTCCTGTCCTCCTTCTCCAAAAAGTAGCCAAAGCAAAAAGCGTTGTGCATGTTCATGTCCCCTTCTCCCTCTCTGATCTCTCATTTCCTATTAATACAGTAACCACCTAACTCTGCACTCCCTGAATTCCACGAACCCTTAACTCACTCCTCAATCTCAATAGTGGGAGTCTATGAAATAGTTTCACAACCCCTCACAATCCCCCTTTTGCCATACCCACAAAAAAGCCACCAGTTCAACAACTCCCTCCCTCCTCTGCTTCCCCTTTTTCCACCAAACTCTATCTGAAACACTGAAATTCCTATCATTGCTGCCCACCAAACCCCAATATCCTGTCCCTCTTGGTGTCCTGAAAAATATCAAGCTTAAAATTATTCACCTCTTAAAAGTAAGCCTTTAGCTTACTCCTAAATTTTAAGTCTGTCTAAGTGTATTCCTAAAAAATAATAATCCAAAGTATATGTGTTAAATATCTATCTAAACTGCTAAATTAAAACTTAACTGCATTTATACTACTCAAATATTCCTAACTGGTTGCTAATTACTAATAAAAGTGTTTCCAAAAACAAGCTTGCAAAGTACAAGCAACACTGATTCAAAATAAATAAATAAATAAAAATAAAAATCCTAAAACTCAGTACAATCAGAAATGTAAAATAATAAAAAGCTTTAAAAACAGCCAAATCAAAAAAAGGTAAAAATTATGAGTCAGATTAATGAGCTTTATGCTTTGGTTGGTGTGTCTTAAACTCTTTTTGTGTTGGTCTGTTTGTTCCCATATCAGTGTATATTTTGATACCTCTGGATGGTAATATTAAATTAATAAATGGAAATTTTTAAAAGAGCTCCATTCAAATGGCCAAAAAAATTAAATAAGTGCTTGTATTAATAAATAGTATGGATGCTAATAAAATAAATTAGCATTATACATGTTAATCTTTAAAATGATGAAAATTATAAGTTTTGAATAATGAAATTACTACAAACCTCTTCCAAAAAAAAAATAGTTTTTGCCTAAATTGAAATGAATGGTTTGTTTTTATTCACTGAATGGGATTAGAAATGTGAAACTTAAGTGGATATTGAAAAAAGTAAAAAGTTTGTGGAAGTGCTGACTGAAATTTGATAAGTTTGTTCAAGAAAGTGTGTTTTGTCCTAAAATAAGATGGCTGTTTTTCATAAAGCAGAATGGAAGTATGTAACACAAAACTTGAATGCATATGGCAATTTGTAGAAGGTATTGTAGGATGTAGCATTAAGTAAGGAAATGTGTTCTGTTCTGTAAAGGTAAAATGTGTCTTAAGATGAAGTAAGTATAATCTATATAATTATGAATAGTTATATTCATGCTTCTATAGTTTGTAGAAGCATTGTTTAAACTGAAATATTTAAATAATTAATTCCAGAAAATCATTATTAAACAGAAACTGAATTGATGCTAATAACAAAAAGTAACTTTATGACAGAAAAACCTGTCAGAGGCCACCTCAATCTGCATATTAAAGTGGTAGTATAGTAAAGAGAAGATAATCTTGATTCCATTGAAAATCTTAGATTTTCATAATTTAATGGAGAAAGTAGGTTTTCCTATACTGCTAAAATAAAATACCTGTTAATTAATGTAATCATGGTAATTCCATGTTGTAAAAAGTTTGCTTTAAAACAGTTTCCAAAGTCATTTTGTTAACTTAAGTATGAAAAATATATAAAATGGTTTTTTATTATTAAGAAAAAGAAAGTAATTTTGTCTTAAGATAAAATGACTGGTTATTAAGAAAGAGAAAAGTGTTGGACAAAACCTGAATGAATACAGGAAGTACAAAAGGTTCGTGGAGAAGAAATTTTTGTGGTTAAAGTTGAGTAAAATTTATTGGGTCTATCTATAAAGTTTTAAAAGCTGTAATATCAAATAGTATACTGACGCAAAATTAAAATTTTGTTCTTTCTCTGTTAAAGTAACAAAGTTTCTTAAGTCATTGCTCTGTTTTAGTAAAAGTTTATAGTTTTCCTCCTGAATAATCAATATACAAAGAAAAAAAAGTCTGTTTTATCAAAATAACTTCTTGTGATTTCACCTTATTGTTTCCTTCATTGTTTAAGAAAGACAAGTGTTATTACTTTTAAAGGAACATGATGTTCAAACTTAACATCTAACATTTTGCTTTCTCAAAATCAAATCCTTAAAAATATCTTTTTATTTCAAATTATTGCAAAAGATTTATTCTTTCACTTTAAAAAAAAGTGAAATAATAAAATAGTTAAGTTCATTTAATATGTTATAAGTTGAATAAAAAAGTGTTTAAAAATGTTTGAAAACCATTATAAAATTAAAAGGAATTCTTTAACCCTGTTAATCAAAGTTGTATGTATAAAATGTTCATATGAATACTTAAAAATTGTATAAAATTCCTGAAAATTTAACAATGTTTCAGCATAATATTAGATAAAAGTATAATGTTGTTAATCATGGTTTTAATTATTTTTAAAAAATAGTATATGTCACAGAAGTAACCTCTTTGCCTGGAAATCAAGAAGCTTATGCTTTGGCTCGTATTCATCTGACTTGCTCCACCTCCATAAAGAAGCAGCTCTATGGCTGCAGAAATAAAGTGGCCATTGGGGGATACCAGGGGTGTTGCATAACACTAGATTATCATAAATTAAAGTAACACCACTGCTGTATGCAGCAGTCCCAAATGTTGCTAGTTTGTTGTCAGAAATTAATACCCAGTTATGTCACTATCATTTTATTTTAGAACTTGCTAAGGCTTTCTTTAGTATATCCTTAGGCAAGTCAAGCCAGCCTGCATTTACCTTCATGTGAGAAGGCCAGTGGTGGATTTTGCAGCCCTTCCCCAAGACTGTGTGCATAGCCGAACCATCTGTCCTGATCTGGTGGCAAAGGATCTGGCTGCATAGAAAAAACCTGTGGCTGTAACCCTAGTTTATTATGGTGATGATATTACATTAACCAGTAATTCTTTTTTCAGAATTAAAAGAAGCATCAGAAACAATGGTATCTTATCTTAAGAGCCTAAGATGGGCAAACAATTAGAACAAGCTGTAAAGTCCTTACTGCACTGTCAAACTCTTAAGAGAGGTAAAAGGATAATGTTTTCCCACACCACAAACCCAAAAGAATTAATGCCTTTTTTGGGGTTGTTGGGGTACTGAAGACCTTCACACCTCATCTAGTTCAGATTTTAAAACCATTGTATATGTTTATCAGAAAAGGTTGTTCATGGAAATGACTGCTCCCCCCCTCTCCCCAACAGCAGGTTGCTTTTTAAAGAAAAGGAGTAATGAGGGCAATAACAAAGGCTCAAGCAGTAAGGGGAGTGGACCTTAACTTACCCTGTGAATTGGATGTGGCCTGCACCAAAATTGGCTTTGGGTGAAGTTTATGGCAGAGGCAACATACTAAAAAAATACCCCTTGAGTTTTAGTCACAAATTATGAAAAGAGGCCAAAGTACGATGTAGTCCCTTAGAGAAGCAACTATGTGCAGCATACCAAGCCCTGTTGCAAATGAAGGGCTTAACTCAATAGTGTCCAGTCATTCTGAAGACTGCCATCCCTATCCAGGGGTGGATTGCAAATACTAAGAATGAGACAGAAACAATAGACTGTCACGAGCTGCCCTCTGTGGGGAACAGATCTGTGGAAAGACATCTGAGATGCCTGCCAGCAGCAACAGGTAACTGTCTATCATGTCCCTGCCCACTTTTCTAACACCCCTCTCAGGACTGTTAAAGCAGATGCTTTCATGAAGATCCAGAGCCATACACTGAAACCAAAAAAAAAAAAAAACAGAGTGGCTTTACAGAAAAAGCAGACATCATGACTACCAGACCCTGTGGTGCCCAGCCAAGCAGTTCCAGCTGCCTGTTACTCGCCAACAGCTTGTGAACATCACCCATGAGTGCCCATTGTGCTCACTCCAATGACTGCAACATCAGTCCCCTCCTGCTCTCAGAAGGGGCAAGACTCCTGAGAGCGATAGCCTCACAGCTTACCCTGAATTTCATGGCTAATTCCTATCCTTATGACACTTATAACTCTCATTCTCCTCATATCAGCAGGTCCATGCATCTTCCACACGATTACTCATTTTATCCAAACAACCCTCCAAAATGCCACCCATAATCATGTAAATAATCTTCTCCTGCTTCAGAAAATACAGTACCAGCCACTGAACCAAAAACCACGCTGAAAAGGAAACAACTAAATCCAACAATGCCCCACAACAGCAAGAAGCAGCTCAATGAGTTGTCACCCCAATTCCTGCTCTCCCTCCCTACTCCTTAACTATATCAAAAGGAGTTGGGAATGTTAGTCCCATTTGGCAAAATGACTCACCTGCAATCCCCAGCTGGCAACCCCCAGCTGGTGCTAAGAAGTCTTCTCTGCCACATAACAGGTGGCCAAAACCCCCATCCTCTGTCCCTGAAAGACAGAACATGCATTCCATCACGTACATCTCATCCTCCTCAAGACCCCCTCCCAAAAGAGTAAAAGTCAGTACTTTTTCACTGTTCTTGATAATAACCCACCCCTAGGCTTTTTACGAGCAAACCCAAGTCAGTTAAGCGGGCTGAAGTCTCACTTCAGACCCCCACCACGCCAGCGATCTAATAAACTTTCTCCACCTGAACTTTAATCTGTCTCCAAGCTTCATTGAACCAGGATCTAGCAATGATAAAATGGTGAAAATTAAAAATATACTTTCTAATGCCTCATATAGGATCATCAAATATCAAGCAAAGTTAAAATATAGCCACATGATTGTATAAGCTATTTGTTAAAATGGAAAACATTCAGTAGTAAATAGGACCTGTAAAAACAGGATTTATTGATTGATAAACTTGCAAAGAATATTTTGGAAATCATCATTGAATAAAATAGAACAGTCAAAAATAATTTTTTAAGTTAATGATATAGCCATATTATTGGATGAGTTTGAATCAGTATGGTTCAAATAAAACAGTTCAACCCTTTTTGATCACTGCCCTTTTAAGCTTTTTTACCACATTATTTTCCCTGGTAGTAAAAGGCCAGTCTGGTCTAATGGCAAAGCTTTAGTTTTTCACCTACTTCTAGCTTTCTTACTCTACCTCCTTGGGCCTGCTTCGAGCTGTAAAATCTTCAGGTTATAAGGTGCCATTGTTGGATTCTTCACTGTTTTTCCACCTTACTCTTCAACCTCTTCTCTCTGGCTTATTTTGCTGTCTCTTGGGTCACAGGTGAGGAAGGAGAGTCCTAAATGCCTTATATTAAAATTATTGTTGTTGTGTGGTTTGGTAACCTGGTGTGACAAATGTCCAAATGCTGATTTTTGCTATCTTGAAGCCCTTGTAAATTCCCGGTATAAGATCTCCTTGGGAACTTCTCATTGGGTCTTCCACTAGCTGGCCAATTAAACCCTGGTTTCCATCCACAACTAACCTTTTGCCTCTTTATGTTGGGGTCATTTTGCACTTCCAGGCAGTCCTCTTCAGCATAACCAATTTGACATTAATCAAGGCTGATTTGCTTAAAAGGGCTCTATTTGACCTACAGGAAAAATGCAACTTTGCCCTGACAAACCCTGATGAGCCTTTTCTTAGTCTGCCACTACAGGCAACTTTACATGCTTTTGATGTTTTGACTCTTTTTCAGGTGTAGGGCAGGTAACACACTATTCTCTTCAAATTCCCGAAAATATATATTAAATTCTACACGTGTTTCCTGTAAAGACATCCTTCAAATTGGCTCAGAATGGAAGGGAAGGAGTGTGGAATGCTAGGAAATACCCTGGATACCAACAACTCTCTTTCCACTCTCCAAGATCTCATAATTTCGACTACTCCTTTAAATATCCTTAAGGTAAATAAGATGTTAAAGATCACTGGATAAGTTTATGAGTCACCCAGTAACAAGTTCAGCACAAGATAGTCTGTCACCTCTCCACTGAATGCATGGGAAATTAGTGGCTTTTGTGCTCAGCTTTGGGTCATCAGCAAATTTTGGAATAATAGAAAAAGTGCTGGTAGAATTAAATTTATGAAAAACGGTTGATTTACTTCTTAGAAGGTACATATGTTGAACAAGCATAAATCATGGTAGTCATGATGCAACATTACTTTTCTGTGCCACTATCTTGTTAAATCACAATTTTCAAAAAGTAAAACACACAACTCCCATGCAAATATAAAGTGAATATGCCATTAAGATTTTATTCAACTTTTTAATTAACAAGGTGTATTCATCAGGGTTCTCTATGGAACAGAATCAACAGGAGACATCTGTAAATAGTATGAGATTTTATAAGGTTCTTTCACATGACTGTGGGGGTGCACAAGTCCAGGTTCTGCAGGCAGGCTGCAAACCAGGGGCTCCTATGAAAGTCCAATGAAGTTCCTTGATGAGTTTCCAGGAGACGTTGACTGTCCAAAGACAAGTTGGGAAATTCTCTCTGAATGCTGAAATCACATTCCCTTTTAAGGTATTCAACTGATTGGATAAAACGTCACCCATTGCTGATGGCAATCTCCCTGGTTGATCTTAGATGTAATCAGCCATTCATGCAGTAAACTCACTGATAACTAAAGCCCATAAATGTCCTTGTATTACAATTAGTCCAGTGCTTGCTTGACCAAACAACTGGGCACAATTACCTGGCCAAGTTGACATATTAGCCTAACCATCACACAAGGGAATAAATAAGATGGTAAGGCCAGTTCAAAGAACATGCGAGAAGCTGGTATTACAAAGCAATATAATAAAGAAATGGTTGAATAATATTTTATTATTGCTAGGTTAGCTACAAAATGGTTAATGTCCTATAGAGCAATAAACTATAATTTTAGATTCTATTTTGTACCAGATAGATATTATTTGCAATTATACTAGAGAAAAATCTTCACGTGAACACATAAATTCACCAAGTCTGCAGCTTTTGACCATAGTGAATAGTGAATTGTATAAAGTATACTCCTATAAATAATCTTTGGGTGGAACTATTAAATAATGCCCACACATGATATTGAAAGGACATATCATCCAATTCTTTGCGTAATTTTCAAGTTTTTTTTTTTTCTTAACAGTTCTGCATTCTTGTGAGGATAATAATTTCCAACAATTACTGTTGATCACACAAAACGGAGGGTCTCATATGTTTCATCTGATTATTTATATAGGTGCATCAAATGGTGTTTGTTAACCATTTTGGGGTCCTTGAGTTTACTCTAAAGACCTAAAGTTGTATAGTATTATTCAACTACTAAGGACAGGAAAGTAACTTTTGTCTGAAAATTATTTAATTTTTAAATTTTGAAATAACTTTAGACTTATGAAAATGTTATGGATATAGTACAGATGATTTCTGCTTACACTTCATCTCTATTTCCCCAAAGTTAACAGCTTAAATAGCCATAGTACAGTTATCCAAATCAGGAAATTGACATTGATACAAATAAATATTTGAATTTTACCAATTTCTCCTCTAACAATTTTTTTTTTTCTGGTCCAGGAACCAATTCATGACCATACATTGCATTTAATTGCCATGTCTCTTTAGTCTCCCACTATGTGTGATGATTCTTCTGTCTTTATTTTTATTGACTTGGACAGTTTTGAAGAGTACTGGTCACGTATTACCTAGAATATCAATTTGTTTTTGTCTGATATTTTCTCATGATTAGATTGAGATTTGACATTTTTTACAAGAATACCACAGAATTGATATTGTGCCTTTCTCAAGGTATCATAGCATAGGATACATGATGTTGATATTTCTAATTAGTGATGATGCTAATAGTGATCATTTGGTAAGAGTGTGTATGTCAGATTTCTCTACTGTAAAATGACTATTTTCCATTGTAATTAATAAGTATCTATTCAACAATGAAATGAGGCAAACTAGTAATAATGTAACACTGTATGTGTGGTAAAATGTGTTTAAAAAAAAATATGCTGAGCAAAGCAAGGCTTCTGCAAGCACATACTATGCCTTTGTTCTAATGACTAAAACTTATCCATTCCTTTGGTCCAGGCATCAGTAAACCGTAAAGAGCCAGGGAGTAATTTTTTTAGGCTTGCAGAGCACAGAGTCTCTGGAGCAACTACTCAGCCATTATGTGAGAAAACACCCACACACATTATATAAGTGAACAATCATGGCTGTGTTCCCAAAAAACTTTACAAAAACCAGGTGGACAGGCCAGATTTGGCCCATAGACCTAGGTCAATGCAATCCCATGTCAAGGCACTAAGCTTAATTAGCCAGGAACTAGCTCCATTTCAGGCTCTGAGTTTTTCTTGAGGGCGCCTTTGTTCAGTGCACACACTGCACAATCATATGCAACAGCCCTGAAACAATGTTGGAAAAGAAAACTTGCATCCAAGCTCCAAGTCTACTACAATCTATGTAATTATAGGGTGATTTCTTTGCCATTCTGAGACTTGTATTTTCAAATGTAAAATGAGGATAATAATATATGTCCTTCCAATGACTCAAACTTAATATAGTGACAAGTGTGAAATCCCTTTGTAGTTCACATAGTGCTACACAATCACAATGACTTATATTTTGTAAGTTAGGGGTCCTCTAAAAGATTTTTCTTTTGCATTAACAAAAGTCTAAACAAGACAAAATTAAAAGGGAAACTATTTTGAAAGTTGAGCAATTATAAAGGGGACGTGGGCACTAATTAGTGCTTTGAAGTATAGGAGAACACACTAAATATGAAAATGTGGAATAAATTTGCTATTACTAATAGTTTTGACTACCAAATCAAGGCTGAAACTCATACAAATTGAGATCTTTGGTCAATTAGTTTGCTCCCGTGTTTCCTTAGCATTATTTCTTTAATATGCAAGTTGTGAAATTAGTCAGCATGTTTAAGAAGACACATATCACAATAGGGAATGCTTGAGGCAAAATAAAATTTGAGTTATAAAAATTTATAAAGGAAGAATCTGAGTTTTAAAAACTACAATTACCCTTTGTAGGTTTAATAGTTTATGGTGCTATACACCCATAAAATTGTGTATATTATGTATTGGGATACTTCAAGAATAGAAATATTTCTCTTTGCCATATATTTCAAATGAATAAAAACAAAAAATACGGTTGCACATGTCATTCTTACATGAAAATTTTTAAATTAAGAAATACCCTTGAGAAGTCTTTATAAATACAATGTACTATTTTTAGGCTAAATCTTTTTGAAATGCCTTTTTAAGTTTTTTATGAAATTAATATCTATTTATCTCTCTAATATTTTAGTCTACATAGTTTCATTTGCAACATTCATCAGTTTTCACCTGGAGAAAGAAATTGACCATTAATTTTCTTTCCTTCTAATTCTACATTTCTTGAAAGAATGATATTACACTTTGAAATATACCACTCACTATTCTATTAACTCTTCTGTGAATAAAACAGCCCAAGATACCTGACTTCATAGAACTTATGTTCTATTGTTTGGTAATAGACAATAAACACTAAATATAAATGATTACAAATAGTACATAGTATGCTTAGTTACATATATTACCCACTATGTTCAAAGGTGAGAGGAGCTATGGAAAAAAAGGTGAAGCAGTACAAGGGTTATCTGGAGTGTGCAGTGAGGGGTTGGCTAACAGGTTGCAATTTTAAATAGAGTGGTCAGGGCAGTCCTTATTGAAAGTGACATCTGAGCCAAGCCTTGAAACAGGTGAGTGAGTTATCCAGAGGGAAAAGAGAAGAGTCCAGGTCAAGTTCCTAAGATAGGAGCATACTCAAAGAGAAGCAAGAAGGCCCTTGCAACTGATGCTCAGTGGTTGAGAGACGACTAGTAAATGCTGAAGTCAGATGGCTAAGAAGGGAGTGAGGGGGCAGATCAGGCAGTGCATTGGGTCGGCCATTTTATGACTTTGTCTTTTGCTCTTATGAAATGGGGGCCGGAGTGGAATTATTTATTACAGAGTTCAAATGAGAAGAATTGGATGATCTGATTGACAAATTTTAAAGACTCACCCTAGTTACTGTATTGCAAAGTGACTGTGTTGTGGGGCAGGATGTGAGCAAAGCGAAGCATGTAGACTAAATTACATTGTGATGTGAGCTGTATAACACAAAACATACTAGATTTTCAGATGCTTAAAAGGCAAAGATTTTTTTTCTCCCTTACATTACAGAGTCATGGGGGTCAGCTATGGCTCTGTGCCTTATTGTCTTCTCTCTGGGACTCAGGCTGATTGAATAGATGCTATCATGGCAGAGATAACAGAGAACAGAGTGGACCATGTGATGGCTGTTAAAACTTCTGCACTAAATGCCCCAGGTTACTTCTAATCACATTTCATTACTACAGCAAGTCATGTGGTAAACCAGACCTCTACAGAGCAGGGATGTATATTCATCCCACCCCATGGGAAGAAGGGAAACTCAAAGAAAATGGAGCAATTATTTTTAACAATAATACAATTCTCTACAAGAAAGGAGAGAAGAGGGGAGTCTATTTAGAAGGCTATTGCCATGACCTACATGAGAGCTGAGGAGATGGCAAGGAAGAATAGAAGAATAAAAGAAAAGTGGCATGGAAGCCTAGGACAGGAAATAGGTAAGATTAAGAAAAGGATGGGGGGAACTTAAGTGAGAGAAAAACTAGCAAAAACAAAATACAAAATATATAAATATTAAAAATATTAATTAATTGCATCTAAACATTTTAAAAATATAGTTTTGTGTATACTTTCAACTAAAATTCTCCAGGAAAAAAAAATAAAAGGCCAACAGCATATTCCAAATAAGTTTACATTGATAAGACCTATGTATTACTTTTTTACACATTTGTCTGACCTTGTAATTCAGAAAGAACAGTTTGGTTAATGGCATGCTGATTTTGCCTCCATTCTTCAATTTGTTCTGTTATCTTAACTTGACAGCAGGAACACTGTTAAAGCAAGTATTTCATTCTTTAATTCTCCAATTAAATATTATTGAGTAAATGTGGTGGTAAAATTCAATTTATAATTCTTTTCCTACTTCTCCTACCTCTTTCCTTTGTAGACTTTTCTGAACAATAATGAACACCGAAGTTTAAATTATGTCCTTTCTTTTATTTACTATATTTGTTTTATTGATTTATGTTTACTCCTAATATGTTCCAGGAAATATGCTAGGTGCTAGTGATACTAAGAAAAAATATAACACTCCTGCATGTGAGATTCTTATAGTAAGAGATAAAGATAAATGAGATTTATTGGGATTGATGTTATTTTGGAGGAATATATAATGTGCAAAAATAACAGAAAAGAGAGTCAAAATCCACATGAAGGAACTTACAGAGAAGAGATGCTTTAGCTGACTATAGAAGAACAGAGTTTTCATTCAAAAAGAGATAGTGGAAGAGAGTCTAAGCAGAAGGAAGAGGATATGCAAAGGCATGTGATAAAATGAAAAGTCTTTGAGTAACCATTAAATGGAAGAAAAACAATTTGCAAAGGCGCAGTGGAGGATGAGGCTGAACAGATAGAAGAAAACCAGATCATTAAGGAGCCCTTGTGCCATGCAAAAGAATTCCAATGTTAAACAGCAATTAGGGTACTAGTGAAGGGATTCAAGCAGGAGAGTAACAAGATTCAATGTTTATGTCAGCAGTTGGTTATTTCAATAAATCATTATTACTTTTTCTTTTATCACTGTTCATGAACCACAGGAAAGTATCTCAGCAGTAAACCAGTCAGGAATCATTGAAATCTGTAATGTCATTCAAGATATCACACCATCTCTGGAGGCCCATTAGCATGCTGGTAACTTTGCTGACGATCAAAACTTAGCTCAGAATGCAGGCTTTTCTCTGTTGGTTCCCACTCTCTTAAGACCATGGAATGGCTCTTATAGTCTCTTAATTTTTCCATTCTAGAACAACTGTTTGAACACTTTCTGGTCTCAGTATCCTTTCATGATCTTAAATGTTAGAGAAGACTTGAAAGAGCTTTTGTTTATAAGGGCTATATCTACCAATACTTATAGTATTAGAAATTAAAACAGAACTTTTTAGTGTTTGTTCATTAATCCTTTTAACTATATCAATAACAAAGCCATTGCATATTAACATAACATGTTTTTATTTTAAAAAATAACTATTTTCCAAAACAGAGAGGAACTACTGAAAAGGGTGTTATTGGTTATATATATTTTGCAAATTTACTTAATGTCTGACTGAATAGAAGACAGATGGATTCTCATTTCTGTTTCTACATCAGTTAGTTGCTATATGCTTTTTTGGTTGAAGTATATGAAGAAAATACAGCCTCACACAGCTATATTTCTGGAAAAGAGAGGAGTATATTTAAAAAGGTGTTTCTTTCAGATAATTGTGAATATTGTTTTTGATAATATCCAAAACTCCACAGGTGATACCTTCTTAAACTTAGTTGCAATGTAGAATATGAAACTATATCAATGAAGTTTTTGCACTCTGTTACATTAGAATCAGATGCATTAGAAACTGTTGAACTAAATTTCATTTTTTATCCTTGCAAGACTTTGCAAGCTCATGTATTGATCATTCATGAAATACTGGTTCACTGGGTTATGCAGCTTTTTTTAATTTTAACGCATTTATTATACAGTGTCAACAAAACATATCTGTTAATATAACCAACAAGCTCATCAGAAAACTCTTTATGTAAGCTCACAGGGATGTTTGCAAATTTTATAAAATTCTACTTTTTCCTTAAAAGTGTGAATTTTATGATTGGCAGCAAATGCTGTCATTTGTTTCAAGAAAATGTATGCCAAATATCAAAGTCTGAATAACTGTAGTCTGTCATTTTTTGAATAAAAATGGTATTCCATGAAAAAGCACCTAGTTCAGTTCACAATTCAACCATACCTGTGTTTTTCCTGGAGACAGCCATCATATCATGCATCAGTATGCAACAGAAAATGTTTCTGTACATGCTTCCCATTTTATCCCGCAGACTTTTTTTTTTAGGAGGTACGAGGGATCGAACAGGGACTTTGTACATGGGAAGCAGGTGCTCAACCACTTGAGCTACATCGGCTACTCCCACAGACTATTAAAACCTTTTTTCTATTGGGTTGTCTGTCTTTTTCTTCAGGGTTTTTATAGGCATTTATGTTTCCTAAAATGGAAGCCCTTGTTCTTTAGATCTATGTATTGCAAATATCTTCTTTTAATCCCTGGCTTGCTTTCTACCCTCTAAATGATATCTTTCAATAAGTAGAAGTTTTTCATTTTAATGTAGTTTCATTTATAATTTTCTTCCTTTAGGGTTAGTGATTTTCTATCCCACTCAGGAAATTGTTTTCTATCCTCAGATCATGAAAATATTCTGTTTTCTCCTCATTAAATGTTTTGTAGTTTTCTGTATGGAGGTCTTGTACATGTTTAACTAGATTTATTCATAGGTATTGAATGTATTTTGATGCTATAGGAAATGATAACTTATTTTCTCACATTCTTTAATTTGTTGCTGGCATATAAGATTTTATGTCTTTGTATCCCTCAACTTGATATATTAACTTAATTCTAATAGTTTTACTGTAGAATCTTTTTAAATTTTACATATACTGTCAATTCACCTGAAAATAAGGACTATTTCATTTTCTCAAATTGTAAACTTTTTATTCCTTAATCTTGTCTCACTTCACTGACTAGGACCTCCAGTACAATACTGAATGAAAGTGGTGATAATGGACATCCTTGTTTCAAGAAGATTATTCTTAATTAAGGAATATATAAATTTTTATTCATACTTTTAATATTAATTTCTGTATTATTTGAATTGTGATCAGAGATTATGGCCTATAAAATCTCTTCTGTAAGTTTGAAGGCATAAATAGACTGGACAACAGATTATAGAAAGGGACAAGTCATCTGAGGAAACATCTGCTTGTTTTAGAAAGGAAGGCACTGGAATTAAGGAGCTCAACTGGGCAACAAGCCTTAGGATTTTAGGATTGTGATGCTTCTAGGTACAGCAAAGAGGTGGTTTTGAAATCGATCTCCAATCCCCTAAAGCAAAACAAAACAAAATTGCTACATGTGTGATATGATATCTTTCTAAACTCTGCAAAATTTTAGGGCCAAATAAACTCCTGCCTAGGGTCCCCATCCCCATCCCTAGCCCCAACCCTTCCTCACACCACCAGCAGGTTATAATGTCTGAATACCATTTTTTAGCTCAAATGTATTAGTAGGAATCTGGAAAGTAGAAAAACATAACTGTATACATATATTCTCATATGTCTATAGTTTGTGTGGATGGATTTCCTCAAATTTGGGTCATATAATAAGAATTTTGAATTTTAATAAACACTGCCAGACTGTCTTCCAAAAAGTTTATAACAATTCAAAATCTGACCAACAGTAAAGAAAACACTTTTTCACATTTCCCTCAGCATTTGTTTTCAAGTATTATATTTTTCCAAATTTATGAAAATTTAATGTTATCTCATTTTTGCTTTGATTTTTATTTCCCTGAGTACTACCAAGGTTGAATATATTTTCATATATTTATGATCATATACACTTTCTTCTCTGCAATTGGTTATTCATATTTCTTTTCTATATTTATATTGAAATATATGCCTCAAACAAAAAATTTATAGAATTTCTTGGTTCATTAAAGATACTAAAGATATTAAATTTTGCCATGTGATTTTCCTTTATCTATTGACTTTGTCAGTCTTTAACCATTTTTTCTAAATAACCATTTTTTCAAATCAGTCCATTTCTTATATGTCTCCTAAGTTCACAAACATTCTTAAGAAGGTCTTCCCACCTCTAAAGTGTCAAAGTACTCTCCTAAATTTTCTGTGCCTACTTTATATTTTAATTTTTATATTGGATCCCTTGATACATCAGAATTCTATTTTTCCCATGATGTGGAAACAGTATGAATGTTGAAGTGGTTAACTTAAAATTGAGAAGCCTAGTACTTAGAAGTGATATAAAGAGGACATATTAAATAAGAAAAGGTATTGATTGTGTGGGGGGGGACATTTACTGGAGTATTATTGTATGGTACTCACTGTGATAGACAGTTTAAATTTTTTTTAAAAAATTAATCATTAACCTTTCCCAGAACTGAAACTTGACTGTGAGAAAATGTACATCTATATACAACAGATACATGAATATCCTACGACACTTTATTTGGATATTAAATGTCAACTTCCACTGGGGAGATTCTAGAGAAGTGGCTGGGAACATGAGAAACATTGCAGAGGTCAGGGGCTTCATCGGTGGTAGTCTCTTCGCTTTTAGACATATTTGAAAAGTGTAATCATAAGCACAAGTATCATAATAAGTAGAGCTCTCCTGAGCTCTAGTTTAATGAACTTGGAGGAATGTTTGTCAGCTTATGCAACAGAAAAAAAAAAATTTAATAGGAACACCTTTACTAGATGTTGAAACACCATTTAAAAAATCACTGCAGTGAAACATAAAGTAAACAAAATAGCTAATGTAGAATAGGCTCACTGAGGCATGTGTTTATGCTTAGTCTGTTCAATTAATGAGAGGTTTATGGGGCTAAACGGAGGAAAAAGACACAAAAAAATAACTGCTTACTATATTCAGTGGCAGCCAAATAAAACATAGAAATATTCATTCAGGTTAAAACTCAGGAAAAAGTTTGCTGTATTGGTTTATATATGGTTGAAACAGAAAAACTCAGTATCTGGTTAGATAATCAATAATTAGATTCAAAGGATTGAAATAAACAAACATATTAGTTTTCTATCACTGCATATAGTAGTTTGAGACTACATGTACCCCCAAAAAATCATGTTCTTAAAGCTGGTCCTTTCCTGTAGGTGTGAACCTATTGTGAGTGGGACATTTTGATTAGGTTACTTCAGTAAGGTATGACCCAGGGTGGGTCTTAATCCTCTTGCTGGAGTCCTTTATAAATGGGATGAAATTGGAGAGAGAGACAGAAACTCACAGAAGCTGAGAGAGAAAGCCATGGACCCAGAAGCTGAAAGCAACAAAACCTGAAAGAGAAGGGGGAGACCATTAGATGCCACCATATGCCTTGCCACGTGACAGAGGAGCTCAGGATTGCCAGCAGCTGGGGAGAAAGCATTGCCTGATGATGCCTTGGTGAGGACACTTTCATGGCTTCTGAACTACAAGCTTATAAGCTAACAAACCCCCACTGTTAAAAGCTGAAACCCCGCCCCCCCCAAAAAAGCTGACTCATTTGGGGTATATTGCTTTCAGCAGCTTTTAGCAAATGAAAACACTGCATAACAAATTACTGCAAACTTAA
Source organism: Cabassous unicinctus (assembly GCA_029593785.1). Classification (NCBI taxonomy): domain Eukaryota; kingdom Metazoa; phylum Chordata; class Mammalia; order Cingulata; family Chlamyphoridae; genus Cabassous; species Cabassous unicinctus. Next base: position 100,482 of record JAQZBX010000220.1, read on the forward strand.
TGGGCTATAAGAACACATATATATCATATCAGTTTGTGGGTCAGAAGATCAAGCACAGCTTAGCTGGACTGCCTGTTTAAGATTCAGATGGCTCAAATTAAGGTGTCTACTATAGCAATGTTCTCATCAGATGCGCAAGTGAGGAGGGAGCTGCTTCCAAACTCTCTCAGATTATTAGCATAATTCACTTCTTTGAGTTGCAGGATTCATGGTGGATTGCTTCTCCAAAACTATAAAAAGAGAGATACCAGCAATACAGGTGCTACAATTTTATATAGTTATGCAAACATCATGTCATTTTTTATGCATATGGCATATTGTTATAACCAAAGTATACGACTGAGTAGAAATCACTGGTCCTGCTCACACTCAAGGAAATGAAATGACACAAAGGCATGAAAATCAGGAGGCAGATATCATGGGAAGCACCTAAAAGTCTCTTGGCCACAAAAACAAAATACAAAGTATTTAGAATTCTCTTGGCTATTATTTGCAATGCTCATTTTTAAAAATTCTATACTTTCTAAAATCAAAAATAAATTGATTTGGGAAGTGGATGTGGCTCAAGCAGTTGGGTGCCTGCCTACCACATGGGAGGTTCCGGGTTCGGTTCCTGGTGCATCCTAAAGAAGATGAGCGAGACTGAGCCTACGCAGTGAGCTGATGGAACAAAATGAGGCAACAAGATGACGTAATGATGAAACACAACAAGAGACACAACAAGCAGAGAGCAGAGGTGGCTCAAGCACTTCCCTCCCACATGGGAGGTCCCAGGTTCTGCTCCTGGTGCCTCCAAAAAAAAAAAAGACAAGCAGACACAGAGAGCACACAACGAGTAGTCAGCAAGTGCAAACAATGAGGTGAGGGGAGGGAATAAATAAATAAAATAAATCTTTTAAAAAATTGATTTATTTTAAAATAATCTCTACCACTAAAAACTGCCTAATCCAACCTCATAATTTATGTAACATATGACATTGTGGAGGGAAAAAATATGGAATTAGAAGTCAAATGTGATTTTTGGTTCAGTCACTCACTAGGTGTTTTCTAAAAGATATGTGATTAACTTCTAAGGACGTTAGAGTCTTCATCTATAAAATGGAGTGCATTTATATTTTCCTTAAATGTGGTTCTTAAGGGGACTCAAGAAAACCTAATCTTTGTAAAGCACATTGAGTGAGTCTGGCACATAAGAGTTGTTCAGCAAAACACAAAAATCACAGTATTGAAAGTCCACCATACACATAACACATTTTTTGACATTATGAGATTTTATTTCAGAGTTTAAGTAATTCCCTCTATTTTTAAGGAAAATATGATTTTTAGAGGAGATGAGGCAGGCAAGCTAATTCAGCATGTACTTAAACACTTAAAATGTACACATATAAACATATAAATATAACAGTATGTTCATATTCATTTGAACACTTTCTGTACATTAAACTTGGAGGGTTTTTTTTTTCATTTTAAAAAATATTATTGAAGTATGTCATGCATGCATGAACATACATAAACAGTAAGTACATAGTTAAAGTTGTGAGCTTACAAAACAAACATGCATAGCACTGAGTTTCATCATCATCCAATATACACCAAAGGTCTCTAACTGTGCCTCCCTGAGTAGTGTCAAACTATAGTATTTATAGTGTCATTAACTTTGCAGAGTCCCAGCTACCCATCTCTGGACATGGGCCACAGATTCTGAATTTTAAATGACCCCTCCTTCTCCAGGATTTTTATGTGGAATAAAAATCTAAGGACTAATGGTTTACTGCTACACTATAGGAATTAAAATGAATACTAGCCTTCAAGACCTGAAGAGTTAGTACATCAATATTTAAGTCCCTTTATCATTGACTCACTTCCCTCTTACTGATTTCAGGGACATTAAACTAAAATATCAATTAATATGCAGAAATGAGTGAATGCTATTAATATAGCTTTAGTTGTGTTAAAATATTTAGAGTTGGAAGAGAACTTAAGGTCATTTAGAGAGGGCTGCTGGTTTCATTATGTTTCAAGTGGGAGAAGGAGTTTGGACATTACCTAAAGAATTAAGGACAATAAGTAAAGCTTCAGATGTGAGAAAAAGATGGGGCTGTAGATTAAGGTTGAGCAGATTGGAATGGATTTGTAGTTAGAGAAATAATGATTCATGAACTACAGGTGGTAGAATTGGTCAAGTTGATAAAATATATTTTTGATTAGGAAAAAAGTCTATTTTGTAAAGACCTAATCAATGAAAGACCAATATTTATATGTAGTCTGATCCAAAGGAACTGCACTGTTTAATGTATAAGGAACAATATGTGTAAGCCCTGAGATTAAAGGCAAATCTGGAAGGAAGTAACATTTTTATTAGATAGAACCATTTCAGAAATTACCACATATTTCTGAAGACAGGGGACAAAGTTACAGAGAAAGATGTTACAGAAACCTTGGACAACAATATATATTATATACAGATAATAAAATGACTAAAATCAAGAATGTACAATGTCATGGCTATATTTGTGCTAACAGATAGCAAGAACAGAGATAAGGGTTGTGGCTGCTAAGATAGAGGAAAATGGCTAGAGGAAGGTGAATATAGTAAAGGCAATAGCCTCAACAATTCTCTTATTTGTAAAGGTCAGAAAAATGCCTCTTTTTCAGACTGTGAGATCTAAAAACGGAAATGAAAATAATGATATCCCAATACAGCTTTTGAAAACGTTAAGTTTCACAAAGGTATTAGCACAGAGTTAACAGTTTAGGAGACTGGAAACTTCGATAATTTGGCGATCTTTAAAATATCCTTTTTTTAAGTTTTACTTATGCAATGAATACAAGTTAGGAGGGAAAGCTGGAAATCATCATCAATCCAGAACAGGATTTATCTCTCCAGCCAAAATGAAGCAGAAATTTGAAAGCTATTCTCACATTAACCCACCAAAAATATCTCTTCTCTCTGTTTATAAAATAAAATGTAATTCTGGCAAAAGTAGAGTTTGGAATTCACTTCTTTATTTCATCTTACTCTTCTAATATCGCTTCTCTGCAAAAGTCAGATTTCTTTGAAGGGCTGAGGGGCAAATGGGTATTTTTTACTAAGTTGGGGTAAAAAGGAATCTTCCAGGTAAAAACAGTATGACCCCATGTCTTTATCATGATTCTTTCTCAGTACACACAGTCTTTTTAATACATTAAATTAACCATTTATAATCTTGAGTAAATGAAATAATAACAGTGTACCATTACTTACAACTAAGATTTCTATGACCTAGAATTAGTTGACCCACCAGGATTATTCACAAAAATTATTAAGGTGCCAATTATTAAAAGCAGATTGATTCTTGATTAGTTGCTTGGTAACACTTCACTATGGAACAAATTAATTATTAATTAAATTATCAATTTAAACAAAATTGAGACCCCTTTTTAACAACTGCTAATGAATTTAATGTTTTCTCCATATCCAGTTGGATCCTGGCTTTTCACTACTCTGTAAATTTCAGGAGTAATACGTTCTTATTTCTTGCTCAACCTTCTTCATGGCAAGAAATGGCCAATGTGGCAATTATTTCTTGTTATACTTGATTTCAAGAATATGTAATTACAGGGTGCAGGCTGATATCCATAAAATTGAATGGGGTAAAGTATCAGAAAAAGCAACAACATAAATTCCAAATGTTTCCTTCCCTAAAAATTTCTTTAGCTTTTGTGCTCTTTAGTAATATTATTACAGCGATGTATACATTATGCAAACTTGTTAACATCTTAGAAAGTTTAGTAAATATAAAGTATTGGATCCCAATCTTATAACATCCATATATATATTCAATCAAGCCTCAGTAATGCTCAAATTAGAACTATCTTTCAAAAAATATATGACTACCCAAGCTGTTGTAGTTCCAATCATGCATGTTTTTCTCTAAATTTTTAAATATTTTAGTATACCAAAAATAGCCAGAATTACTATATCTATCTTAAAAGTGTTCAATCCTTCAAGAATAAGGAGAGTATCACCAAAAAATGCTATTTGTACAAAAACGATTATCAACAAATAGTATTTTTTTTCAAATCCCGAAGCTTATGTGCGACTTTGACAAAAGAGGGTATAGCAGCCATCTTCAAGAGCCAGGGCTGCTGATTAGTACATCTGAGGAATTGAAAACATAAAAGGATTTTATTTTAATCAATCAAGTAAAGTGAATGTATAAAATAAACTTTCCAGAGAAGGTCAAAATAGGCTCTTCTGTGTAAATACTTCTGACAATATCATGCTGAGAGCAGGATCAGCCCCCAAAGTGTGTCAACCTACATAAGAACATTCTAGGAAAATCACTGGGCTTTTCAGAGATAGAGGAGAGTCATATAAACACCACAGTAGGGATCTGTGCAATCACAAAAGATTTTAAAGGAAACATTGCTGAAAAATGTGCTCTGATACTGTCTAGTTCATTAAACCATTCAGCACTTTCATTGTGCCTTGAGGCTTAAATATAATTGTGTGCCATCACTGAAACATCACAGTCGTATTAGATATTTGGAATGTTGTTAAAAAAAGAATGCAACTGATAAGACTCTACTTTTAAACTTTTGTATTATCTAGTGAAGTGTTTTCTAATCAAGGAGGAATTGTATAGCTAGATTGCACAGATGTATATAAAACAATTTTCCTAACAGAGTTCTACATAAAATTATAACTGTATATGTATATACCTATATGTAACAGCTGCTCAGTTTGACTTTGCTCAGTTATGCTTCATTTTATTGTCTTATTGCCATAGAATCTTTGTCCTCTCTGAGTTTCCATTGTTCCTTTCAAATTCACTGACAGCTATTTTTTCCCAAGAGCAATTAAAGTTTACCATAACTGGCTTCCACTGATAAACAATGACTTAAACACTGATGTCAAGCAAAGCCATTCGACACATCTGTTTCATTAATGCAAATAGTGATGGCAATGTGAGCCCTCCCCTCTGATTTCTTGTTGCATAACTACTGCAGAAGCAAAGCAAGAGGAACATATCAAGAGCATATAAATGATGTGTCCCTAACAAAACATCAAGGAACATGGAATATCTTTGTAAAAGTGTCCTCAGGAAGAAAGAATGTGGAGTTTTGTTTTTAAAATAATATTTTTCTCATCTATAGATACTAAGATTAACAAGAGATGGTGTGTTTTCATATGCAAAATCACTTTTAACCTCATATACTTACTTGTTTTTGGTAAATGCTGAAGCTATCATCTGCTTTTGGTGGTTGAATGTGGAAAAACAGTCCCTAAAATTCAACTGGGCACCAGTAAATGTGATTCTGAGATATTGTTTTTACACACGGATAAATCACTTTTAAGTCCAAGAGTAGAGAACGAGATGAAATTTAAAACATAGAACAATTTTTCATAGCCTTCTCTAACTCTCACCGTTATTCCTCACCTCTTTCAAATTTAATTCCCTGTATTAGGAAATACAGTAGATAGAGTTTTGTGCACAACGTACCTGAAATCATTCATTCCTCTGCATCTGAGTGATTGTGTTACAGGGTGTTTTGCGTGAGTGTTCACATTCAATACTCAGTGATATTTGGGATATCTCCCAAAGATGAGCCATTTTGAAAATTGGGGCCAGAAGTTCAAACTGGAAATTAGAATAATTCCCCAATTGAAAACTAGGCTCAGCTCTTTCATTGTTACTGTTCTTATAAGAGCTCTGTTACCATATAACTGTTGATTTTTTTTCTGATCTTAAATGTTCTCAGATATTTTATTTTATACAAGCGAAAAATGTCTGTTTAATCTCATGAAAAAACAAGTTGGATAGCTGTAATTTTACAATTTTTTCCAGCATTCCAGATGCTGTTCACATTGAGCACAGCATTAATGGTAAAGAGCATGGCCCTTGTTAGCCCATATTCAGGTGAAAGCCTGGTGTTGGGAACTGAATCATGTACTCCACAAAGGCATGTTCAGATCCAAACCCCTTGTCCTCTGGGTATGAACCCATTTGTAAACAGGACCTTTGAAGATGCTATTAGTTAGGTGGCCCTAAGTGAAGGAGGATGGACCTTAATCCAAGATGGCTGAAGTCTTTATAAGCAAAGGAAATTGGACACAGAAAAGAAGTCACGTGGAGCAGCCAGAGCTGGGAGTCAACAGAACCAGAAGAGAAAGGAGAAGTTACCTCCATATGCATAACCACGTGATGGAAAAACCAAGGAACCCCAAAGATTGCTGGCTGGTCAGAAAATATTGACCTCAGGTAGAACCAAGCCTTCTGGTACCATGAACCAATAAATTCCTGTTGTTAAGTCAACTCAGTGAATGGTATTTGTTTTAGCAGCTAGGAAACCAAAATGCAAGACTACCAGAACTTTTTTTTTTTTTTTTTTTTTTTTTTTTACTGGGAGGTCCCAGGGATCGAACCGAGGTCCCTCCATATGGAAGACAGATGCTCAACCATTTGAGCCACATCTGTCCCCGACCAGAACATTTTTATGTACCCAAAAGGAATATCTCATGTCCCCAAATACCATCTCAGTAAGAGTTCATCTGGCATTGAGGTGATTACAAGAACAGCAACTTGCCGGCTCTCTTTTTTATATCTGTTCCCAGGGAGGAATTTCTATTTTGAAAATCACCCAAATGAAATCTGCTGATGTAGGCAAAAGAGGAAAGTGAATATTTTAGTAAAGATCAAATGAAATACAATATTTTCTCAAATTTCAGATTTCCATATTGAGCCCCAACTGATATTTGTATCATCTCGAAGTTAGTAGTTGCTATTAAAGGCCATGTATGTGATGGTAGAAATATGGAAGCATAAATGACAAGAAATTGACAATGGGGGTTCTCTAGCTCAAATGCACTGGCTTTTACCTAAGCTTATATTACTTTTTCAGAGAATTATTACTATTCATGGATTCACTTTTTTATTACATCTTTTATTATATTTTTTAAATTTTGTATTTACTTTTGAAACAGTAAAAATAAATTAAGTAAAATCAAAGTCCTGTTTTGTACCTTAATAAGGAGTGTGACTGGAAAAGACCCATCATCCAACCTTCTAAAATTCTTCCATGCTTAACTCAAGAGGATTGAATGCCTCTACTTTCTGAAAATCAGATGAAAATCGATATATGTTCCAATTTCCTCCACAAGCTTGAAGTGCTTTTTCTTGTATGCTACTTTATTGATTTATAAATTGAATATAACTAACATTAAAAGTAACTTTTGATCTGGTGTCACTTTTAAAGTTCATGAGACAACCATACTTAAAAGATAGCTTAGAAATAGTTTTATCTAAAAAGAGGAGTGGGTGGTCCTTCCAGGTCTGTACAATCTTCTAGACAAGTCCTTAAAATAAAACTCTTTATATATAGAAAGAGATGTATACAATATCCTATATATACATATATTATATTGGCTCTGTTTCTCTGGAGAACCTTAATCGATAGATGATAGATAGATAGATAGATAGATAGATAGATAGATAGATAGATAGATAGATATAGATAGATATAAGATGACGATTATTTTACATTCTTAAAATGTTATGACAATAAGTTAACAACTCTGTACAAGTACAATCATTAAGAATTTGTCTTGGAACACTTACTAGGTTTGGCTGCTAAGGAACCTCAAATAATTCAATCAAATAAAGGCAAAAGGTCTGTGAGATGGGAGAGATTGATAATGAAAATTTGTGAGGCATTGGGGCTAGGTTCAAAACAGAACCAGAATATTTCCAAATAAAATTCAGTAACTAACTACAATACATTTTACTACAGAGAAATTACTATAGTAAAAGAATAAATGTAATGAAATCTCAGAGGGTACCGGTTGCAGATCCTTTGGAACTATGACGGTGGTTAAATCTATAGCAATAACCAATTTTAGGAAACAGGTTGATATTCTCCCAGACTGGATATGACATAATGATTTTCACTTCTTTCTTTCTGTTTATGAACATATGTACAAATAAGAAAATCATTCCCTTTTGTTAATTAGCTTATAAAACAGTTGAAAGGCATCTTTGTATATATTCCTTTCTGCAAAACTGAGAACATTTACACATTTTGTGGACTGCTTTAGAAATATATGATCACCTAAGTAGTTATCTTTAATTTTCTGTTTTTTAACCAATTGGCATATTAAAATTCAAGGGAGACACAAGCAATAAATATACCTACCAAATAATTGTGTCAATTTTGTAAAATTAATACTCACCATTGCCCTTAAAGTGAGTGTGACTATATGACAGGGTACAGAGAAGACTGTCCCATGGCATGTTATTTTAGTATCATAGTTCTTTTTCCCAGGCTGGGCTGCCAGAATAATCGGTCTGATTAAGCCAAGAGCTGTGCTGTAATGAAATAGTAGGAACAGGAGGACAGTCAACACTAGCAATCGTTTTGCTTTGCTTTCTATCTCTCATTATGCTTCCCTTAGGGTTAGAAGAAGGGCATTTTGGGGTGAGGGAATATAGAGTGTAATAATGAACCAGTTTGCATATGAAGTCTTTCAGGATCTAATAAGCCTTGAGTTGAAGTGGATATACAAGGAATGACTCTTCCCACAATGCCCAATGAACTTTTAAATCAAATAATTAAATGAAAAATCTCACTTTCTTCTCAATGGACATAAAAAACAAGAATATAATTGAAATCCCATTCTTATAACATGTCCTAAAATTTTTGAAGATCTATTTTATGGATGATCCTCATATGGTATTGTTTATTTTATGGCTCTTAGTGCTATAAAGACCTCCATTGCTTAACTTCTATAAAACTGAACACTTTAGAAAACTGAGCTCTTCAGTTCTTAAGTTGCTATTGTTTTGTTTAATGACTTGCTGCCTGAGCAACCGGATGTAATTTAGCTTTCCAACAATTATAGTTATGAGTCAAGTTTCCAAGCTAACGTAATGCAGAGGATATTAATTGAATTACTTAGCTGTGTTTTATAAAGTGTTCTAGGAACTAGGTCCTCTAACTTCTTCCAATAATCTCTGCAGGGGGGCACTCATTTTAGGAATATGTATTTAGGAAGACACACACCCGCCAGCTTCAATCCATATTAACTCCCCATATGCTTGCAATGAACTTATGGGTAGAACAGTCATTGTGAAATACTCATTTATAATAAAAAATGACAGAATTCTTCTATCCCCAGGTAAGAAGCATGGTGAAAGACAGACTGCAATGTATGTACAGATATATTTGACAGTTTTCTGTAATTGTCCTAAAAATGAGGTAGAGGAATCTTCCTTGGAACATAGGTTCTCAGAGAATAAAGAATTTTACACAGTACTCAAGCTGTGAAGCTGCTAAATAAATGTAAATTGCTGGTGATTGTAAAGATGAAGTAAGTGTATTGACATTTGCAAAGGTTAACTTACAATTTAAAGTGGTACATAAGCAACTGCCTCAACACAGTACCAGGAATGTGGTTCCTGGTCAGGAATCTGCCTTTGAATTATATGAATTCAAAGAGACTTTCACAGACGCTGGATAGAGTGAGATATCTGGGCAGCATCTCATCAAAGTGAGGGCTGTCTATACTGTCAGGCAGCACAGCACCATGCTACTCTGATATGATTGCATCCAAGAAAAGAAATAGTTTATTTTAGGAATATTTCTCCTGAATAGGCTGCCTTTAGGAAATTGACCAGGTATTCCTTTAAGGGATTGCTTCCTTTCATTCACTCAATACTTCATTCAAAGCATTATCAACAGAGCACATACTATGGTGCAGGTACTGTTCCAGGTTCTTGGTATACAACATTTTGCCTGAATCTATCATGGTTCCTGACAGAATGTATGTTCAAAATTATTTATTGAATGAATTATATGAATTCAATCTAAAATTATTGAGCAATAGATTCTTTAAGACAATAGAGGGCAAACTACTTTTTGAGCTACTGTTCTACTACAGAAAATATGGCAAATTCTTTACCAGCTGAAAAGCATTTTCATTTCTTTATCTAAATATTATCATTACCCCTGTTTTATTTTTCAAAAAATTATTTTCTGAAATCTATGTACATATTTCCTAACTTTTAATGTATAATCTTATATATATATAAAAAAAAAAATATATATATATATATATATATATTATTAGAGAAGTTGTGAGCTTACAAAACAACCATGCATAATGTGCAGAATTCCCACACATCACCCCTCCACCAACACCTTGCATTGCTGTGGAACATTTCTTACAGATTATGAAAGAACACCATCAGATTATTACCACTAACTATAGTCCATAGCTTACATTTAGTATATTTTTTCCATACAACCCCTAATATTAACACCATGTATTAGTATTGTACTAATGGATGTTCATGAGAGAACAAGCTTATATTTGTACTGTTAACCACAGTCCATCACCCACCACTGGATTCCTTGTGTTACACAGTCCCATGCTTTGTACAATGCATTCAAAGTTTACACTCAGTAGCTCTCATTTTCATCACAGAGTTATGCTGACATCACCACAGTCAATTTTAAAACATTTTCATTACTCCAAAAGGAAAAATCCCATATCCCCTTTTCCCCCCTATTGTTGCCCCTTAGTATTGAAAATCATATCTCCTTGCCATTGCTGCAATATATTACAGTATTGCTGTTAATAATGATTGAAAAGTTAGATTAGTTATAATTTTCCCTTGTATCACCATTTCAGTTGACATTTACATCCACAGATGACTCCTTTCGGCCACAATCACATTTATAAATCAGCAGAGTTAGTTAAACTCAGTATAATGTGTTACTATCAACTCTACTCATTTCTACACTTTTACAATTAACCTTATTAATAACATTACATACCTTAAGCATCAGCTCCCATTCTCAACATACCCTTTATTTCCTAGTAACATCTTCTTTAGAGGTTATCTCTGTGAGTTTAGTCATCGTAATTAGTTCATATTAGTGAGACCATACAATATTTGTCCTTTTCTGTCTGGCTTACTTCCCTCAACAGATTATACTCTAAGTTCATCCATGTTGTCATATGCATCCTGATTTCATTTCTTCTTACAGTTGAATAGTATTCCATTGTATGTATATACCACATTTTCTTTATCCATTCATCGGTTGATGGACACTTGAGCTGGTTCCATATTTTAGCAATTATGAGTAATGCTGCTATGAATATCGGTGTGCAAATGTCAGTTCATAGCTTTGCTTTTAGTTCTTCTGAATATTCCTAATTAAGGGATTGCTGGATCACACAGCAGTTCTATATTCAGCTTCTGAAGGAACTGCCCAACTGTCTTCCACAGAGGCTGCACCATTCTACATTCCCACCAACAACGAAGGAGTGTTCCTGTTTCTCCACATCCTTTCCAGTACTTTAGTTTTCTGTGTGTGTTTTTTTTAAATAATGTTCATTCTATAAGGTGTGAAATGGCATGTCATAATAGTTTTACTTGCATTTCCCTAATCGCTATTGTGTTGAACATTTTTGTTCATTTGTATTTCCGCTTTGAAGAAATGTCTGTTCAAGTTCTTTGCCCATTTTTTAATTGGGTTGCATGTCCTTTTATCATTGGGTTGTATGATATCTTTTTTAACATGGATATCAAACCCTTATCTGATTTTCTCTCACTGAATAGGCTGCCTTTTCACCTTCTTGACAAAGTCCTTTGAAACACAAACATGTTTAAGTTTGAGGTGATCCCATTTATCCATTTATTCTTTCATTGTTTGTGCTTTTGGTATATAGTTTATGAAACTACCACTTACCTACTAGGACTTGAAGATGTTTCCCTACATTTTCTTCTAGGAGTTTTATGGTTGTAACTTTTTTATTTAGGTCTTTGATCCATTCTGAGTTAATTTTTATATAAGGTGTGAGATAGAGGTCCTCTTTCTTTTAGATATGGCTATCCAGTTCTCCAGCACCATTTGTTGAATAGACTCTTCTGCTCCAGCTGCATGGGCTTGACAGCCTTGTCAAAAATCACTTGACCATAGATGTGAGGGTCTGTTTCTGAATATCATTTTGGTTCCATTGGTCTATATGCCTATCTTTATGCCAGTATCATTCTGTTTTTACCACTGTAACTAGGTAATATGATTTAAAGTCTGGAAGTGAGAGCCCTTCAACTTGGTTCTTCCTTTTGAAGATGTTTCTGGCTATACAGGGCCCCTTACCCTTCCAAATAAATTTGATAATTGGGCTTTCCATTTCTTTAAAAAAAAGATTGTTGGGATATTTATCAGGATTGCATTGACTCTGTATATCAGTTTGGGCAGAATTGACATCTTTATGATAATTAGTCTTCCAATCCATGAAGACGAAATGTTCTTCCATTTATTTAGGCCTTCTTTGATTTCTTTTAGCAATGCATTGTAGGTTTCTGAATACAATTGCTTACCTCCTAGGTTAAGTTTATTCCTAAATATTTTATTCTTTCAGTTGCTATTGTAAATGGAAATTTTTTCTGATTTCCTTCTCAGATTGCTCTTTAGTAGTGTATAGAAACACTACTGATTTTTGCATATTAATCTTGTATGCTGCCACTCTGTTGAACTCTTTTACTAGCTCTAGTAGCTTTGTTGTAGATTTCCTGAACTTTCTAGGTATAAGATCATATCATCTGTGAATAGTGAAAGTTTTACTTCTTCCCTTCCAATTTTAGTTACTTTTACTGATATAATCTTCATTTCTTTACTCTCTTCCAAGCCTCTCTCACCTGCATTTTCTTTTCAGACTGTAGTACTGCCTTTAGTATTTCCAGCAAAGCCAGTCTCTTGGTTACAAACTCTCTCAGTTTCTGTGTATCTGTGAATATTCAAAACTGGTCCTCATTTTAAAAGACAATTTTGCCAGGTATAAGATTCTTGGCTGGCGGTTTTTTCTTGCAGTATCTTAAATTTATCATACCACTGCCTTCTTGCCTCCATGGTTTCTGATGAGAAATCAGCACTTAATCTCACTGGGCATCACTTGTATGTGATGAATCACTTTTCACTTGCTGCTCTCAGGATTCTTCTTTTTCTTTGGCATCTGACATTCTAATTAGCCTGTGCCTTTTTTTTAGGAGGTACCAGGGATTGAACCCAGGACCTCACACATGTGAAGCAGACACTCAACCATTGTGCTCCACCTGCTCCACAATATGTGTCTTCAATAGGTCTATTTGGATTTATTTGGATGGTAGTATGTTGTGCTTCTTGGACATGGATATTTATGTTCTTCAGTAGGGTTGGGAAATTTTCTATCATTTTTTCCTCAGATATTCCTTCTGCCTCTTTTCCCTTATCTTCTCCTTTTGGGATAGCCATGACACATATGTTTGCACATCTCTTGCCATCATTTAGTTCCCTGAGACCCTGTTCATTTTTCCCCATTCTTTTCTTTATCTATTCTTTTGTATGTTCACTTTTGGAGGCCCTTTTGTGCTACAGCCTGTCTTTGATACTTGGTTCAACTTAATTTAGAACTTTATAGTGGCTCATATTTAGCCAATCTGAATTTTTTCAGCTCTTTATCATCTGTTTCTTGCCCTTTCTCCCTTGCTGGTTGTAGAGTAAGAACTGAGGATGCAGTTGTTACTGTAAGCCATGGAGGCTGAAGCTGCCTACATTGTCCCATGAAACAATGAACCAATGAAGCTCTCCCAGTCTTCTCCCCTACCAGGGGTGGGAATGGAGCTGCAACTGTGTGCTGTATTACAAGCCATGCAGGCCAAGACCATCTCTAGTTGCCCAGAGAGACTGATGAAGCTTCATGCTCCTTCCTCCTCTGGTTAAGGCAGGGATGGAGCTGCAATTATGGGCAGCAAACTAATACATGCTTGTCAAAACTGACCACAATTACCCAGATAGAATGATGAATCACCACACTCCCTCCTCCCCTGCTAGGGACAGGGACACCACCACAAGTGTGCCCAACAATCTAGTCCATGCAGGCTGAAAGCAACTGCAGTTGCCCAGAGAGGGTGAGGGAGCATTATCCCTACTACTCCCTGTTAGGGATGGGGATGGAGCCACAGATGTTTCTACAGTCTAGACCAGGCTACAGCAGCAATCTGACCTAGGTGGAAAGAAGCCAGTTCCTACATTACTGTGATTTTCAATCAGTCCTTCTTCCCCTCACACCAGAGGCAGAGTTAAAATGGAGGCTACTGGCCTCTTTCTGACTTGGACAGGTTCAAACTTTAGTTGTTCTTAGGATTCGACTTTAGCCAGCAGAATTTACTAATCAGTAGCTGAAATCAGTGCCTGACATCTTTTCATTCCCCCTTTTTGAGAAATGGAGCTCCTAACTCCAGTCAGAGAATAGCTCCCAAGGCATCTTGCACCGCCAGTTGGGGATGGGCACCAATCTCCGGAGGCATGCAGTGCTATACTCACAAATCTTCACTGCAGATGGACAGTCTCCTCCTTCCATTCTTCCAAGGATGTTGCTGGATGCTTTTCTGGTCTCTTGGGTCCCCCAAACAGCTGATTTAGATAGGCCTGGGTGTTTACTAACTGCACTGTAATCTGAACTGACTCTTGGAGCTCCTTATTCTGATGCTATCTTGCCCCTCCTCCCCTTGTCAATTTTTTAATATAGTCTTTTATAGAAAATTATACTAATGAAGCAGTCTTAAGTAATTTTTTCCACTTCCTGGAAACCTCCTACTTATTGAAAACATTTTAATTCAGTGAACTTCTAAAGACTCTAAAGACATATCATTATTCACCATTTCACCTCTGACTCATTCCTGCCCACACCTAAAAGCTTAATTTTCTTTTCTGCTTAATAAAACTCTGTAGCTTAAAATGGTTGATAAGTAGCAGATAAGAACTCATATTTGGAGAAATTTGAATTTTTCCCTATGCTACCACAAGATAGAAAAAGATGATATACAACAATTAACACCCTTGAAGTACCAGGGAAAAAGCAGTAATAGGGAGGCGCAGCCCCCATCTTATGTCCTAATGTATGCAGCTCTAGATCAGTGGTTTTCCATGTGTAGTTCTAGTCCCTAAGCTGGAAGCATCAGCATCACCTGGAAACATGTTAGAAAACCACTCTGGGCATGGGCCCTAGCAATCTGTATTTTAACAAATCCTTAAAGTGAGTGGTTCACTGAAACTTTTGAGAACTGCAGCTCTACATCTCTGCATATGATCTCACTCCTTGACCCTGCTGCATCACTTGCTTTTGTAGTTTAAGGAATTTTCACTTATAAGTGTTAAAAACAAGCCATTACTCTCCATTAACAACTATGTTAAATGCATTTTTCAAGCACTTAGTAGAAGTCCGGACATAGAAGCCCTGGGAGGGTATGATTTGGTGTGAGTAGAATAAATTCTGAGAAGTAGAATACTGGAAGTTCTGAAAGGGGAACTGTGCAGTGTTTGAAACAAAGAGGACTATCAGTGGATATCACTGAAACCAACAATAGAAAGTCATATCATTAGTCAGGACACTTAAAGCACACCAGTGGTTCAGTGCAGGACACAGCTTCAGATTTGGGATTTCCAGGACCCAAATGTGAATTCAGAATAGAACACCAGAGACATGTCCATTTCCTTTAAGAAAGTCAGAATTATATACTACTGAAATTAGTGAAAAATGTCCTGCTGGATAATTAAGAAATTAAGAAGTCACAAATTCAGTGTTTTGTTTGAAGAACATCTACCTCCAATGTTTGACAATAATTTTGAGAGAATTAAATTCCGTCTTTCCCATAAATTCAGTTTGACAACAATCATCTCAACAAAAAATCACCTGAATGCAAGATTAATACACCACCTTTCTAGGCTGTTTTCCAAAGTTTTGTGTCAGCCTACCATAGTATAGTGGCAAAATAACATAGTATTTAGAAGCAAAGAATCTGTAGCAAAATTCTGGAATTTGATTCCTGGATCTGCTACTTAATACGTGTATAACCTTGGGCAAATTATTCCCGTCTCGAGCCTCTGTTTCCTCATCAGTAAAATAGGATTATCATAGTTATTGCCTTTTAGGGCCATATTGATTAAAAGAGTTTTTTGTAAAATGCTTAGACTTATATGTGGAATATGGTAAGAATTATGGAAATGTTTATTAATAAATATATGTTTAATTGATATTCTACTACAGTTTCAAGGTAATAAACATGTGAACATATCCTGTGATTTAAAAATATAATTACATGTAAAATTAAGACATGTATTACACATAAAAATCTTATATATTGCATTACTGTAACTGATTAAATCTTCCTGACTTTTTTTTCCAGTTAGCTTCTGTTGGGACAATGCAATTTACTCAAGACATTACCTCCTTTGCAGAGTGTTACACATTGATTAAAAAGGGCAAAGATTGAAGGTGTACTTGTATTAATTAACAATTAATAGAAGATAGGTCCAAGGGATTACTGTTTTATAACATGAAAATGAATTTACTACCAATAGGCCTTGGAATGCTAGTATATAGCATTAGAATGTCGATAGAAAAAAAAATCTTATTAAGTAAATAAGTAATCAAGTGATGGTGTGTTATTTTTGTAATTTATTGAAGTATATTCTTTCTGACTGCAATAATCCAATTTTCATAAGAGAATTACTAAATGAGAAAATTTCATGGAGGAAAGTATATTTTTAGAAACTTCTGTAGCTTTCTATATTTGGCTAAAGTTTCCTATCAGTATCCATGTTAAGGACCATCTAGAGGAAGCATAAGACTTGTCATGATGCTATCATGAGAAGTAGTATAAGAACAGGCTACTAGTAGATAAAACACAACCTACGTCCACACAAGGAAATGTAATCGGTTTATTAATATTGAATAAGTTGACCACTCAACCTTCAATTTAACCTCCATTTCCTGATTTTAGAAAATTTCTATTTTATTTTTACAAATTTTCAAATGTCCATTTTACTTGCTTTATGTGGACACAGCCAAAACTCTTAACCTTTTCTCTGCATTAGAATGAACAACTTATAAGGATGCATAGGTCAAGTTACTTGCTGATCCAGCTACAACAGCAAGAAAAAAGTCAGACCTTTTGTCTTTCTTATGATAATTTGGGTTCCTCTTTGAAAGGCTATAATCAATCATGTCTAGAGAGAGGCTCTAGCTATCCCTTTGTTACAGTTAAAGCACCATCTATATAAAATAGTCTTCTCCCCCTAGGGAGTCTAGAGCAGGATCATTGCCAGAAAAATCCAGAATGAAAAAGAACCCACTGCCACCGAAAAGCAATATTGCCACTTACAGATGACAAAGAGAGAAAATACGCTTTCTTCTCATGGTGACCTCCTCTTTTTATATCTGTAACTTCCCTTGAATTTGTTTCTAAAAGATAAAAAACATCAAAACCAAGAAAGAAAAAAAAGCATGTAGTTGAAAAAATATTTTTTACCTAATCTGTATATACAGCCTATTTGATTATAAATCTGAAATGGTTAACCAGTAAGAAAGTGTTATGGAAACATGGGAGTTATGAAGATTCCCCTGGTTCTCCTACATGAGGGAGTTCACTTTAGAACAGATGCTGGCTAAAAGTTCCTCTTTCCTTCCACATAGTAAATCTGTAAACTAGAGAGCAGCACTATAGAAGAGACATAGCACTGAGGAAGCTGGCAAAGAGAAAACATTTAAAGAATGACCCATCAGAGGAAACAGACAAGAGGCTATAGGGCTAGGCCTAAATTTGGAAAGAAATCCTTGGTAAATAAGTAATTGGATTGTCACTGGGTTTCACGAAAGCATTATTAGAAGTAACCCTTATCTAAGACTTTGTTATATAAAAATCTGAACTTTGAGCATGTTCTGATGCAGAGATTAAGATATTCTGCAATTGGGAAAATGATCAAGATGATAATAATACTTATAGCTAAACTAATAAAACTTTTATATGTCAGACATTTATTTATTCTGTAGGAAATTTACAGACATTATTTCAGTCAGTTCTTGAACAAATTTTTATGCTGATAGTATTACCCCCTTCTGCAGAAACCAAGGCTTATTATGGATGGGTGTCTTACTCACGCTCCCCAAACCACAAAGTGGCAGAGCAATAATGGGACCACATCTGTCTAATCCCACAGACGATGCTTTTAAATCACTAAACAACGAAAACATGATTTCACAGTAGAATATCACGGACTACACAAAAGGGGATCCCCAAAACCTGGACAATTAGAGAACTAGAGAGTGACAGGATGAGAACAAAGACCACATTTTAGCGATGTTAAATAGATATTTTCAGCAAGTACATAGAAGATATTGGAAATTAATATGAGTTCTGTGTAAACTATTTATACTTTTTCAGATCTATGATCATGTTTATATAAATGATATACTATTCTTATTCCATATAATTGATTCATTCATTCTTCATTCATCTTTTTATTAATTTGAAAAGTGTTGAATTAAAGTGTTCCTTTAGGCATTGTTTTACATAGTTATCTGGACCTAATTTACTCTTGCCCTCAAAATTCTAATACACAGAGAAAGCAGATAATTTTGCTGTTTTTGAAATGCTCTCTTATCAGACTCACAAAACATATTCATGATTTTTATCACTACACAACACATATTGTATATTTTCTGAATTTTATTAAACTTTAACTCCTGGAGGGTTTCTATGTATATCTAAAGCAATCTTAATCAAAAACATAAAATGCAGTCTAGAGATAATAAGCTCACTTCTCCATTTCCCATTTGTGATGGTGCTAGTAAAGCAACCCTCCCCTCTGTTTCTCTTTTCCCCTTAAATCTTGACAGAAGACACAGCTTATAGTAGCAATCACCTATAGAAGGCAGTCAGATAATAAAACAAGCTCTACCTAGCTTACTTTTTTTTTTCTGTGCATTGTGCAATTTAAATCCAGTAGGAAAGTAGCAAGAGAAGTGATAAGGAATTATAGCAGAATTATTAGACAAATATTTTTCATGGACTCACACTTTCTCTGGAGTATAATGAAGTACAGTGTCAATTTTTCTCCCATCAAAACTGTACCAATATATTTATACTGGCCCTAAGATAGGTTGGCAATTTTCTCTATTCTGACACTGGTGCTTTCTCCCTAAGTGTCTATATCTTCATGTAATCAAGGGAGTTTTATAGCTCTTTGACTATGTAGAGTGAACTGGATTAGTCTCTACTCTTCCAATAATAAAACAAGCAATTTCTAAGTTGTATATTTTAAATTTCATTTTACACTGAGTTTTTTCAGTGAGGAAAAAAGTATATTAAAATAATCACCTATCTCCTCTTTCATGCCAAATAGATGGAGGCTTCTCTTACTTGTCTGCTCTAAACAGTAGAAAGATTGGCCAGCTCTTCCTAGTAACAATATTGAGAAACATTTGCTGTTACCCAAGATCACACTAATAGTGAATTGTTAATGTAGCCAAGACTTAAATCCAGGCAGTTTGTCACTAGAGTATATGTTCTCATCCATTTTGCACTTATGCCTCTCATTTGAAGCTCTCTTTCCCACTGATTTCTAGGATATGGCTAACTCAAGGATCTTGCCATACTTTTATTTAGGCAAATTCTCTACCACTACTTCCACTTCCTATAGATGTGTATTAAGTCAGAATACAATTTTTACTTCTCTTAATACATATCCTAATCGATCATACATATTTCTAAGCCATGTTACAATGACCTCCAAATCTAGATACCTACTCTGTGTAGTATGAATTTAATCTTGCCCAAAGAGAGGTTTGGCATTTGCCCTCAGCATCTGGAAAGTAATCTCTAAATCTTTGGAATGTCATGTCTGATAGCAGTGTATTTGTTTAGGGTAGAGCCAGCCATGTCAGAAAGCCTAACAATGTGTTTTGTGATTGGATCACTGGGTCATGCAGTGTCAGTTCAATACCTAGAAAGGCTGGAGACTGAGGTCAACTTGCAGGCAGTGGACCATGGAGCACCAGTAAAGACTCTGGACATCAAAGCTTGGGTGAGCTTCTGTGGTGGGCAATACTCCATGCTTGTTGCCACATAATACCAGGGAAGTAACATTGCCCATGGGGAGAGGATTGTGGAAGTCCCATGTTAGGTACTTTCCTAGACTGCCCTCTGCACTTCTTCCTTTTGCTGATTTTAATCTGTATTCTGTAATAAACTTTAACCATGAGTTTGACAGTTTTTAGTAAGTTCTGTGAGTCCTTCTATCAAATTAATAACCCAAAGAGTGGTCTTGGGGAACCCCGCCCTCCAACTTACAAATGGTGTCAGAAATGAAGGAACACTCTCACATCTATCCTCAAATCAAAGACTAAATTCCTTGCTATCTTCCTACATATCTCTATTTAGATATCTAACATAGATCCCGCAACTTAAACATGTCTGAATCTGAATTCATATCACTTCTCCAACTGTATCTTGAATTTCCTGTCATTTGTAGGATATTAACACCTACCAAGTCATCCATTCTAGAAAACTAGTATTCATATTACACTGTGCCCACCCCCTCATCTACCTGTACACCATTTATCCCATCCAATTTATGACCATACTATATTCATATTACTACCTCAATATCTCTTTAACCCATCCCTTTCTCTCAATTAAGGTTGCTTTAGTAGAATTCTTCATTATATTTCACTGGGGTGAATAAAATCTTGTCTATTTTTTTCTGCTTGCTTCCATACTGTTAGGGATTGAATCATGTACCCCACAAAAGATGTGTTCAAGTCTTAATCTGTATTCCTGTGGGTGTGAATCCATTCATAAACAGGATCTCTGAAAATATTATCATTAGTTCAGTTGTGGACTCATTTATGAATAGGACCTTTGAAGATCCTATTTAGATGAGGCCAAATTAAATCAAGGTGAGCTGTAATCTATACGACTGAAGTCCTTATAAGCAAAGGAAATTCTGATGCAGGAGTTAGAAGTAAGAGAAGCCAGAGATAGAGAGAAAGAGAAAGAGAGATCATCACGTGATGGAGTTTCAACATCAGAATGCTATAGGCTTTGGAGAAAGCATAGTCTTGTAAATACCTTATTTTGGACTTCCAGCCTCTAAATATTGTGTTTGTTTGTTTGTTTGTTTCATACTGTGTAGTGAGTCTTTCATGGACCCCAGAAAATCATGTCCTTCATTCTGTGGGTGTGAACCTATTGTAAATGGGACTTTTTTTATTAGGTTCAGTTAACAGCCATTTGATTAGAGTACTTCAGTAGGGCATGACCCAGGATGGGCTTTAATCCTCTTACTGGGGTCCTTTAAAAGTGGGATGAAAATGGAGAGAAAGAGAAAAATCCGTAGGTGCAGAGCAAAAGAAATCCACAAAAGCTAGGAGCTAAAATCATCGGAAACCGGGAGAGAGGAAGACAGAAGCTAAAGCAACGAAACTCAGAAGAGAAGGGAGAGACAAGCAGAAACCTCCATGTGCCCTTGCACACACTGTTACATCTGCCTAGATTCATTTTTGTGCTTTTCACCACCATAATTGTAGTCATTCTATGTTGTGATTCCTTCCTTTGTGTTAATTACTCATTTTTCAAAATGATTTGTAATGATTTTTCTCATTTGCATGACAAGATATAAAATTCCTTCAGTTCATTTGTTTTCATTAAGCAGTGCCTGCAAGTGCCATAATAGGCATACAGTAAATATTTGTTGAATAAATAAAAAATGGATGAATAGATGGCTAAGAAGTGTCAGGTGTTCTGGATGTCAATAGGCAAGAAAAAATTGAATCTGTGTCAATTCATTGTCATAAATAACTATACATGTATTTCATTTCCAACCTTTTAAAGTAAAATAACATTTGTGCTTAATAATATGAGTTTTGTTCCAATATTACTGTATATTCTTTAAATTCATTTGACATGAGGAAATTTTTGATATTTATATTTAAATTACTGTAATTAACATATTTAAATTATGATTAAATGATATGTAATAAATTGAAATATGCACCCCAATACCCCAACAAAGACATAATCTTAGTCTGCATTCCTCTGGGTGTAAACCCATTGTAAATAGGATCTATTGAAGATGTTACTCTAGCTAAGATGTGGTCCAACTGAATCAGGATGGTCCCTAGTTCAAATTAATGGAGTCCTGTATAAGCAAAAGAAATTCTGACACAGTAAGTCAAAGAAAGCCACAGAAAGGAGGAAGAAGTCAGAAGTCAGTGGAAACTATCAGAAGAGCAGATACAAGGAGAAAGAGATTGCCATTTGACAGGAGGTAGAGATGCAAGCCAAGGAACTCCAAGGAACCCTAAGGATTGCAGCAAGTCAATGCAAAAATGCTGCATTGGAGAGAAAGCATGGCTTTACTAATGCTTTGATTTGGACTTCTAGCCTCTGAAACTATGAGCTAATAAGTGCTTTTTGTTTAAAACAACTCATTGTGTGATATTTGTCATAGCAACCTGGCAAACTAAGACATGAGATAATCCATGTAAAGCTTTTCAAAAATTCTGGCACAGAGTAAGCTCTCAAAATATTGTTTCAATTCTCACTGAAAACAAGAATTTCTTGAAGATTAATTGAAATCAGACATCTTTTTAAGTTAAATATTATCTTAGGCCTTATTTTAAAAATTCTATAACAGACTTAGAGAAGATATAATAGAAAGCATTTATCTTCAAGCAAACAGTCACCTCTAAGTTACCCCAATACAATATCTCCAATATAGCATTGAAATACTTTAAATAACACCTATGATCTAATGTCTAGTCCTCTATTGAGTCAAACTGAGCATGAAAAATTTACATCTTTAAAATAGACATTTATTCTGCCGTACTTTCAAATACAGTTTGTTGAATTATACCCAAAGGAATAGAGACGATATATATATATATATATATATATGATATTCCATAAGGCAGTTTCTTTCAACTTTCAAGTTGAAATAACAAAACGGCAGGCCCAAGTGTGTGTTGTCTAATGAATATTGAAATAAAATATTGTCAAATTCTTCTAGGATAAAGCAAGATCTGTATTGATGGAACACAAAAGTATAGTAAATGAATATTCAGTAGCTTTACAAAAGATGATTGGATTTTCAATTGCATTTAAAATGACTATTCAAATCAATAGCCTATTATTTCAGAGTAGGTAGTCTATTTCATAAATACAGGGCATGATAATTAAAAGTGCTGTTGTCGATAGGCTGGAGGTTAATTGTGAAAGCAGCTTGAGGGCCAGTTTTGACTGGATAATATTAAAAATTAACAGAGTCAAGTGTAATGGAACATTTGTGCATCTGCAAGAAATGTTTCAAAATCAATCTTGCATTGAATTGAAGGCTATTCTGAATGTTTTCCACAAATACTATGGCCAAATATTGAAATGGTACTATGGGCAAATATTAAAATTAAAATGGTAGCTAATAATTCTAAAGCTCAAAGATCAATAAATAATGCTGTTTGCTTCAAATAGGGCTATATGAATTTTCAATATTTCTCAATGCATTCAACTATTAGACAATATGGTATTCTGCAGATCCCTTATTATTTTTAACAATTCAGATTATTCATATAAACCTTTATATAAATTGGTTAATTTGGGCTTTACCTGGGACTAACTTAGAAATACATATTTATAGAAGCTATAAATGGGAGAAGATTACAATCCAATCATAAACTTGTTTTATTTATTGAATTTTTATGTTCATGATGAAGTTTAATTTTATAGTCACTTTATTGACATTTGAACTACAAAAATAATGCATATAGACCAAATATTGTAGTAGCACATAAAAATTTAAATTATTAAAAATTTTCTACAGCACTGATAAAAATATAAACATTGATTTTTTATCATATAAAATACACATCCCTCCAAGTGAATAAACATAGATCTAGCTAGTTTTAATGACTGCATGATATTTCACATATGGCTGCACGACTATGGCTACAACACATTTTATTCAGCCATTTAATCATTCATAGACATTCAAGCTGTTCTCCAGTAGGTTCTTTTGGCATTAAAATAAAGCAGAAATAAACATATCTGAACATATGTCCCTAAGTGCTAGTGAATTTACTTATACCTCTAAGACAGATTACCAAAGGTGAAACCCCTGCGTTCAAAAATAGGCACATGTAAAAAGATTATTGGTAAATATTGCCAAATAAAAATGTAAAATTAATATTTTTACTGGTACCATATAAGCATGTTCATTTCCCCACTCTAAATGATCAGAATCAAAGCCAGAATTATTGTTCAATTATTATTTAAAATATTAGGAAAATTTTAGCTACAGCAATATAAGACAACAGAATAGGCAGTATAACTATGGAAACAGAAGGAAAAAAATTAATGTTCTGATGATATTATTGTATCATATTGTATATTCAGTAATCTCAAGAGATTATATTTAAAACATTAAAATTAATAATTGAATTGGTAATGTGTTTGCCTATGAAATTGAAGTGGAAAAATAAGCTATTTTTCATTATATTAGCACAAGCCAGTTGGAAATGGTATTGGAGAAAAATAACCCATTTACAGTACAAACCAAAACTATGAAAAGTCTAAATATAAATTTAACAATTAAGATTAAGACTGAGATGAAGACAAAAAGAAAAGAAAATCAACAAAATTGTATTGAAGACATAAAATGAAAACATATATAAGACATAAAATGAAAACTACATATAAAATGAAAAAAGATATCATATTCTTATATGGAACTCAAACACATTAATCTTTCTTCAAGTAATGCTATTCATTTCAGGCAATTTTTATCTGAATCTTAAGGTGTTACATTTCAATGAACAAAATGATTTAAATTTTTATATTAAAAAAAATGTAGAAAAATTGTCAAGAAATTGGAAAAGAAGGATACTATGCCTACCAGCTATTAAAAGTTATTATAAGGCTTCTGACTTCAAGATTCTGGCTTTCAGAGAGGTAACGGTAAATCTTATTGGGCCAACTGTCCTACAGATAACAGCATGAAACTCCCATGAAGGAAAAAAAACAACTGCCTTACAGAGTCTGAAGAGCAACCTAAAGCAGACAGACACTAAAGAGGAATCTACACTTAAAGAAGAGAACAGCTCTGGATGAGTTGTAATAACTTTTCACCTAGGGTACTTCCTACTCCATGCAAAGCAGATGATTAAAATAGAAGAATCAGAGGATAGATTTCAGGCAACTGCAACAGTAGGGAATTGAGAGGAGGAAACACAGAAAAGAGAGTTATAGTAGAAAAGTTCAACATTCTGCATATAAACTCTGAATATTTCTGGCTAATCCCTGAACTCACATGTATAGAGTAGATTCCAGGAAGCCCAGGTAAAGTTAAAAGAACTAAACAGAGATTTCTGCTACTGTGCACTGCAGAATAGACACAAGCTCATCTAAGATAATTGCCTGATAGAGCAAAATATCAGTTTGGAAAACATAAAAGAATCCTGAGTCTCTATAACATATCTTTACAATATCAAGGATGCAATAAAAATTTAGGTCTAGAAAGAAAGAGGAAAATATTACCTGTGTTTACATGAAAAGGCAATCAATGATACTGACCCTGAGATGAACATGCTGTTAGAGTAAGCATACAAGAATTTTAAAACAGCTTTGTATGTTCAAAGACATAAAGTAAAATATGCTTATAACAAATGAACAAATAGGAAATCTCAGTTAAGAAAGAGAAATTATAAAAAAGAAATAGATAGAAATTACAAAACTGAAATATACAATATATGATATTTTAAAATCATGGGATGATCATAATAACACTTTTCAGATTTTTTAAAGCAAATAAACTTAAACAGATCAACAGAAATTATCAAATATAGAAAATAGAGAGAAAAATTATTTTAAAAAAAGATCTCAAGGATCTGTGGGACAATATCAATGTATCTAACATAGATGTAATTGGAGTCTCAGAAACAAAGGAGAGAAAGAGAATGGAGAAGGAAAAAATATTTGAGGAAATAATGTCCAATTAAATCCAAAATTTGGGACATGACATACATTTACAGATTCAAGAAGGTCCGTGGACACCAATCAAGATAAATACAAAGAAAGTCACACCTGGTCATATTATAGTCAAACTGCTAAAAAACAAATATAAAGAGACTGTATTTTAAGGCTCTTTATATAGACAGGTGCACCAAGGATGAGTGACACCAGAGATGGATGAAAGAAAAGTTTAATAGTACTTACAGGTCCTAGACAAGAGAAGCAGTATGTCTCACAGGGTCACATGGGGAAATATATCACGAGTGTAGCTTTAACTAAGCAAGTAGGAAGCAAAAAGTGAAGGTGGACCTGGGGACTACATCTACTGCTATATGGGTGAAACTGTAGCAGTTGGTCAAGCAAGAGTAGGGACTGGAGAGTTTGTATTTGACTTTAGTAGGAAGCAGAGAGGGAGAAACTGTATCTTGTATAAGCAGGTATCAGTGTGGGTGGTCAATGAGGGACTGGAGAATAGATTCTAAGATGTGGAGGCATTATGACAATGCAAAAGTCACTTCTGTTACTACCAACCTCCAAGATGCTGAGGCAGCATGGCAGTGTGAAAAGTCCCTATTTTATTGTAACTCACTGCAGAGACAAATCTTGACAGTAGCTAGAGAAAAGCAACACCTTACTTACAGGGAACATTACAAACAGTAGAAAGCTATGTCTAAAATAATGAAAGAAAATATCCTTCGGCAATAATGGCGAAATAAAGACATTTTTGATAACAGAAAACTAAGATATTTGTCACTAGTAGGCCTGCTTTAAAAGCAATGTCTAAGGAATTCTTCAGAGGAAGCAATGATATCAGATGGGAATGTGCATGTTAAAGAAGAAATAAACAGCACCAGGAAAAGTAAATATAAAGGCAAGTATGAAAAAGTATTTTTTTTCTTTCAACATCTTTGAAATTACTTAAAGCCAAGATCATAACACTCTACTGTGGAGTTTATAATGTCAGTAGATATAATGCAAATGGCAAAACATTAAAGGATGGGAGTAAATGAGAATGGCCCACATGATTGCAATTACATTTTATTTCATATTACATTTTATGAAAAGCAATACATCATTAACTCTAAGTAGATTGACAAAAATTATAGATATATATTATAATCCCTAGAGCAAGCACCAAGTAAATAATTCAGGGAGATTAACCTAAAAAGTCAATAGATCAATTAAAAGAAAATCCATTAAAATATTTGATTAACCCAAAAGAAAGCAGGAAAGAAGGAACAGAGGAATAAGAAACAGAGAGACAAGCAGAAAAGAAGAATAAAATAGCAGACTGAAGTAAAATCATAACAAGAGTTACATCATATTGTAAATGGTCCAAAAACTCCAAATAAAAGGCAATGATTATCAAATGAAAAAATAGCTGGACCCAACTCTATGTTGTCTTTAAGAGACACACTTTATAAATAAAGACAAAGATAAGTTGGAAGTAAATGGATGGAAAAAGATAATATATGAAATGAAATGCATAAGAAAGCTGGAGTGGCTTTATAGATATCAGATAAAATAATCTACAAGACAAAGAATATACTAGAGATAAAGAGGGACATGTTCAATTCATCAGGAAGATATAACAACCATAATGTTTATGTTTCTAATAACAAATCTTCAAAATTAGAAAACATAAAATTGACTGGATTAATGGAGAAATAGATAATTCCACAAAAACGGTTGGCTATTTTAACATCCCTCTCTTAGCAATTGATAGACCTACTAGACAAGAACAAACAACAAGATCTGTAAAGAAAGAAATAAAATGAACAACACTATCAACCACCTTGAACTAAGTGATATTTGTAGAACATTATACCCAGCAATTGCAGAATATACTTTTTTTTTACAAGTGTAGATAACACATTCACCTACGTAGCTCATATGCAGGGCCATAAAACAAACTTCAAGATATTTAAAAGGATTAAAATCATACAGAGTATTTTCTCTGACCACAATAGAACTTAACATTTGTAAATTAAAACACACTTTGAAGTAACTCTTGGGTCAATTTAGAAATTACAATGGAAATTTAAAGTTATTTAGAACTGAATTATAATGAAAATACAACATATCAAAATTGTGGGGTCAGATAAAGCAGTTTGTTGAGGGCTTTATAGCTGCAAATGCCTCTATTAAAAAGGAAGAAAGGTTCATATAAGACCACTGTGTTAACTATACACACACATACACACGCATTTTACTAGCATAAGAACAGAAAAATAATTGGAACTAATAAGGAACCAGAAATAGCCAAGTACACATTGGAAATTAAGGATACGATTTAAAAATCAAGTTTGATTTTATTGGCAAAAGATATTCTATATGTATCCAAAATTAGCCATAGATTGGGAAAATAAAAATTGTTAAACTCTCATATGATAGGACTCACTATTTAAATGCAAGAGTAATAATATATTTAAGAAAACATTTGCATTGCATTGTGTTATTTATTCTTAATCAAAATAGAAAAACCAGAATCCATAAAGGAAAAGACTGATAAACTAGACTATGTACAGGCTAATTACTCAGTGATAATCTTTCAATGACAAAATATATCATAAACAATGTTTAAAAAAATAATAGCTTGTGAGAGATTTTCAATACATATAGCAGACAAAATACAAATATCTTTAATATACACAGAGATTTTACAAACTAATTTTAGAATATTAATAAAATAATGTAATTCAAAGAACTAAAATTGGAAAATAAATAGGAAGGTTTTCTGGGTTACTGGTAATCAGGAAAATGTCATTGAAAATTATATACCTTTTGTTTCATCCATAGTATTGGCAACAAATTTAAAGACTGATAATAATATGTTAGCAAAGGTATGATGAACTGCTTTCTGCAGCTTTTTTTTTTTTTTTTTTTT
>JAQZBX010000221.1:0-128888 GCA_029593785.1 Cabassous unicinctus
CAGGGTCTCTCTCACCTAAGAGCTGCAGTGGACGAAGACCTGGCCCGCATTGAAACCTCCATCACTCACCTTGAGAAATCCCTTACATCCCTATCAGAAGTTGTCCTCCAAAATAGGAGGGGTTTAGACCTCCTTTTTCTTAAGCAAGGAGGACTTTGTGCCGCTTTGGGCGAGGAATGCTGTTTTTACACTGACCACTGTGGCGTAATTAAAGATTCCATGACCAAGCTTAGGGAAGGAATTGCAAATCACAAACGTGAACAGGAGGCCCAAGGAGGCTTCTCTTGGGGGTGCAACGGAATCCTCCCTTATCTCCTCCCCTTCTTAGGCCCCCTCATCACCTTTCTCATACTTATAGCGCTCGGACCCTTAATCCTCAAAAAACTAATCCAGCTCATGAAAAGCCAAATTAACTCCTTTTTCAGTAAACCCATCCAGGTCAAGTACCAACGAATACCCACCACAGAGGAAAGCCACCAGCGGCTGCCTGCTGCAGAAGGAAGCATCGCTGGTGGAATCCTCTTGACTCGTCCCCATCGCCAAGACCCCCGCAGCGCACCCAAACCCTAATTACCCTGTTACCCCCCTCTCTCACTACCCACCTCCTCTTTTTAAAAGAAAACAAGGGGGAGATATTGTGGAATATAGGGCACTTGGTTGGCCTCAGTAGCAGAAAGTGCTGCAAGAGGTGACAACACCTCTGCTCACTCGGCCCAGATAAGGTGACTCCGCCTGACTGGGCCCCTGCTGCGAGTAACCGATTAAAACAGCCCTCCTCCACAAGTCTCCCACCAAGTTTCCCACCCTCAACCCCCCTCTCCCCCTCCTGCTTTCCCAACCCTGTAACCAGTTCCCTGCCCAGCCACAACTCCAGCAACCTATTGTAGCAAACACTGAGCCCAACCAATCAGCATCCAACACGTCACCTCTCCACACTATAAAGCCTTACCCACTTCCTCAATAAAGTTGGACTTGGCTTGAAACCCGCACCATCAACCTTGTCCCCGTGGTCGTCTTTCCAGCGCCACGTCGTCCTCACCTCCCGTGAACCCCACGGAGCCGACAAAAGGCTTCAGAAAAATAGTACATTCATAGATTAGAAAGCCCAACATAATATTATGCCAATTCCCCACAAATTGATCTACCTATGTAAAAATTTCTAATAAAAATTCTAGCAAGATTCTTTGTAGATATAGACAAGTTGATTCCAAAATTTGTATTGATAAACATGTAATATATTAAAATAATTTTGAAAACAAAATATAAATTTGGAAGAATTGATTTTAATACTTATTGTAAATTTATAGTAACAAAGAGACTGTGCTATTAGCAAATAAATATGTGGAAAAGAAAGAAGAATAAAGTCCATAAATATATCCCAAAATATGGAAAACTGTTTTTTTTAATAAAGTTTCCCAAGTAAATTAACAGTGACAGGGGAGTATTAAAAAAAAAGGGGGGTGGGGAAGCTGCTGGTGAAACTATTTTCAATGCAAATGGGAAAATCTGAATTCCAGTTTTTAATTAATCAGAGTGTTCCAGACAAACAGACTAGCAATATCATATTCCAAAAAGCAATGTTTGGGGATCAAAGGCTGGGGTATCACTGAGGGACCAGTGTGAAAGCTTCACTCAGTTTTAGCCCTCAGGAAGCAGCAGATTCTGACCTCATACCAGCATCCACCTGGACTAAAAGAGCCAGTGCCCCTCTTTCAGTTGTTTGTTTTTATCGGTGTGCAGGTGTCTCCTGGTCTGACAGAACCCAGAGACCCAGCAAAAATATTCATTGTCCTTGGATTCAGCCCACTCTGCAGTAGCAGCTGCTCTATTCAAACCACCATATTCCTGGAGTTAAAACTCCAGTTCACCTTTTTGTTGGTTTGATTTCATCTTTCTTTTCCTGTGTTGTTTAGTCTGGCAGATCCCTGAGAGCCCTCTGGAGACACCAGCCTTGGTTTTTCAAGACCAGTATACCACTTTTTCTCTTTCTTTTATTTTTTTTTTTAATTTTGATTTTTGTGTATAGGTGTTTTTCTCTTTTCTATAGTATTGGTTCCGGTGGATCTCTTTAGGACAAGCAGGGATGCTGGCCTGTGTTTCAGCCTTAAAAAGCAGCAGCTTTGGCTTTCCACTGGCACATAACAAGGGACTTGGAGAAGCAGTCGATTCCATTTATCTTTCTTGTTTGATTTGTTTTATTTGCTCTTTGTTGTTTTGTCTGACTGTAAGAATTCTTTCCTTTGTTCCCTCTTTCCCTTTCCTTCCTTCCTTCCTCTCTCCCTTCCTCCCTCCCTTCCTTCCTTCCTTCCTTCTTCTTGGTATAGTGGAATGAAGAGATTTCCATAGTGACCACAACATAACTCATAATATCAAGTTCTCAAAAAAAAACCTACAAAAATTATGAGGAAACATTAAAGCATACCCGGTCATATTAAAATAGGAATTCAATAGAAAATATTCCAGAGACAGCTCTGTCTGTGGAATTTCTAATCAAACATACTAAAACAACTCTTATATAGATGATCAATAACTGAAGAAAAATATGAGCAAATAACAAAAGATATGAAAAACAATATTTGAATGAAATATAAAATTCAATAATGAGATAGAAATCATAAAGAAGAACCACTTGGAATTTCAGGAATTCAGAAGTACAACTGAATTCTTATTTCTCCAGATTTGCAAGTTTTAAGGAATTTGGGTATTCATTTTGCTTTGTATGTTGAGGAAATGGAATTAACATATATTCCATGAAAGTGTGTAAAATGGTACATTCTATTTGGAAAATGACTTATCAGTATTTACTATAAAAACCATGCATGTATTTTTTAGAATTTTATTTCATTTATTTATTTCTTCCTGCCCCCCCCTTTGTGCTCTCTGTGTCCATTCACTGTGTGCTCTCTGTGTCTGCTCATCTTCTTTTTAGGAGGTACTAGGAACTGAACCCAAGACCTCCTATGTGGGAGAGAGGTGCACAATCTCTTGAGCCACCTCCCCTCGCTGCTTGTTGTGTTTCTCATTGTATTTCTTCATTTCTCTCCTCCATGGGTCATCTTGTTACATCATCTTGTTCCATCCTCTTGTGTCCACTTACTGTGCCAGCTCACTTTATTTCTTGTCTTCTTTAGGAGGCACCGGGAACTGATCCTGGAAACTCCCATCTGGTAAGTGTGTGCCCAACTGCTTAAGCCACATTCATGTCTCTATGCATGAATTTTTGATCTAGAAATTACTTCTCTATACACTCAAGAAAAATTAATGTTTCTGTCTGCCAAAACATGTACAGCAATGTTATAGGAAATTTATTTATCCTGATAGGCAAAATCAGGTAACAAACTAAATGTCCATTATTAAGTGAATGAATAAAGTGTAGATTATTCCAATAATGAGGTACTCCCTGAGATGAAAATAAAACCTACTGATGCAGTACAGGGAAAAACCTCATAGAATTTATGTTGAGTAAAAAAAAAATAACTCAGCTACAAAAATAAATTGATTCTATTTTTATGATGTTTGAATAATTATATTATTCAATGTCAGAAGTCTAAATAATTGATATTCATGAACATGGGGAAAAAAATATTCAAACAGAAGGCAAGAAAATTCTGTGAAATCAGTGCGACGGTACCAGAAAAGTTAGATTTTCAGGCTGCAGGAACAGTATTCCAAATGGACACACTAGTTGCAAAAAGTAGTGAAGATTACTGAAGGGTTAAATATGTGAGTTCAGAAAATTGTGAAAATCTATTTAACCAGAAGACACAATAATTTAAAAAATTGTAAGCACCTACTATCATAACATCTAAATATATATTTCATAAAATAATATTATGCAAAAAATAATTTAAGCCATCCAAAATCATAATTGGAGATTTAAATACAATGCAGTCATTATTTAAAACATGAGAGAAATATCAGTAAAGGTATAAATGATTTGAAGTGCATAATTGCCTAAATTTTTCTAATAAGCACATAAATAGATTAATGCACCCAGGGTATAAAACACAGCTTCAAGTGTATTTTGAGCATGTTTGAAAGTAGTCCATATAATAGGCTAAAAATCCACATATTTCAGGGATTTAAAATTTTAATGTTTTGCCTGAGCATAGTTGATTTAAACCAGAAATCAATGACTGAAAGGTAAGTTGTACTAAGAATTCTGGAAAGTTTTCTCCTTTCTGACAGGATCTGACTGACCCACTCATACCATTACCGTGAAAACTAAGCTTTCTTATCACTTCCTCATATGCACCATGTGCCAGGTACTGGTCAAATTTCTTCTAATACCATGTGTCACACTCAAGAAGCTCCTTAGTTTACAGATCACTATACTGGGTTTGTGCTCCAGGCTGGTAAATGACATTTGAGCTCTTGATGCCAAGATTTGGACAATTTCAAAAATGGGCTATTTGCTCATTAAATAAATACTGTGAGTTTGGCCTCAATAATGAGAGTGACTGACTGCTGCTGTAAACTGCCTCAAGCTTCTGAGGTCTCTACAGACACCTGGATGCTATAGGCAAGGCAGACCACCCCAGGAATTTAGCACCCTGTCAGTGGGCCTTACCTTGAAATATATGAAAACCTATCCTCCCAACGTATCAGAGTTGGACCCATTTTTAAAGTCTTACACATGGTTCTTATGCCCCTTTCAATTGAACCTATAATTAACTCTATAACCATTAAATATGTGTCCCAAAGATGTAAATCTTACAGCTATTCATATGTCAGTTGAGTCCTAAATCTCAGCAGAGTGGCAGCCAACACCTTCTTGCCAATTCAGTGGAATCACCCAGGGGAAAAAAAAGAATGATGATAGACAATTCCCATTCCCCAAAACAGAGAGTACAGAGAGTATCTACAACTGCAAGCAAGTCAGTTCCACCCATCTACACCATGGGATTTAAGTTTCCTCTCAATCAGAAGCAGAGTGGGCATCAGGATCCCAAAATCCTCATGATTGAAGAATGAACAAACATAAGGGGAGATTGAAACTAACATAGACTTATTATTATTCTAGTAATGGAAGAACTTGTAACATTGATATAAATGCAGTAGTCACCAGAAGTTCTGAACAGAGAGAAAGGGAAGAATAAGTGTAACATCAGGTATTTTTGAGACATTGGAATTGTTCTGCATGCCATTGCAACAATGGATACAGGACATTATACCTTTTTTCAAAATCTATGTAATTGTACAGTGGAAAGTGTAAACCATAATATAAAGTATAGACAGTGGTTAGTAACAATACTTCAATATGTGTTCATCAACTGAAACAAATATACCACACTAATGAAAGATGTTATTAGTGGAGAAAAGTGTGGGAGGGAGAGGTGGTGTGTTACATGGGAGTTCCCTGCATTTTCAATATAACAATTATGCGATCTAAAGCTTCTTTTAAAAATAATATTATAAATAAATATATAAATAGGTAGGTAAATAAATAAATAAATAAATAAATAAAAGTGAGAGTGAAAAAAATCACTCCATTCCTTAGATGGAAACAATGAAGAGGAGTGGAAAACCTTGTTTCCTGCCATCTGACAGTCTGGGATCCAGCCTCTCCTCTGCAACTTTTTCAGCAGGTGTCACAAGAAATTCACAGGTTCAGGTATGTTAATATTTCTTTGATATACAGACATTGTTTTACATACAATTTCTATTTGGAACCTCTTCCCTCATGACGTGGAGCCAATTATCCTTGACATTTTCCCTAGTCAATGACTATTAGTGATACAAAGGGCTATGTTCTCAGAGCTTTTCTCTAATGTCATTGTGTCCATACTTTTTAAACTAAACCTGAACACAAAGGCCATTGTTACAAAATAAAATGTTTCCAGTCACAATACCAGTCATCTCAATTGTATATGACATCTCAGGTTTGATTGTACCTGAAATTGATTTAACCCATGTCAGAAATCCAGAATTGCCTATTTGCATAAGAAAAAACTATTAACTGTCTATATTTAGTGTTATTCTCTTTTCCTCTTCGATTTCCATTCATCAGCCCTACTTCTCTCCTGCACTGCTCACTTTTTTTGAAAGAGAAAGTACAAATTAAATTAGAATAATTAATATAAATAAGGAACATACTCACACAATGAGAATATCTTTTTTATATGCATTATATTGTAAAAACTCATTCTAGGAGGTATAGCAGAATTTATAACTCTTAGTGGATGTGCGGAATGAGTGGACAACAGCACCTGGTGGAGCTAATGCCTGCAAAACAGGTAGGGACAGCACCAACTCTACTCGCTGCCCATGGTTTCAGTGTGATGAATGCTAATTTAAATTATTTAAACAAATTTAATTAGAGTGGATTGTGTTTTGTCTTAAAAATTGGAAATAATTATTTGTGTATATTATTTTTATTAGCTAATAATTGCAATTCTCTGCCTATTATCTTCCCTTTGCCAAGCTCTGTCTTATATAGTCACATGGTACAATAAAAGGAAGTGGATCCCTGCTATAAAAATGAAATATATAAACAAGCCCTTATATTTTAGGATTAATTATAGGGATTTCTCATAATGTATTATGAAAAAGCATGTGAGTATTTCTCTCTGATTCATCCACACAGCTCCCAGTCCAGTTTCTGCATATAATTATCCCAAAGATATTAAGTTAATTATAATATAATGAATATTATATGACAGGGTGGATTTTAAAATAATTTAATACATAAAATAATGAACAAAATATTTCTTCTAATTCTTCAGATTGGAAATGTATTCCTCTTTCCTTTGCAGAAAATGCAGCAACTTGCTTTTGTGCTTGTTGAAATGTAAACATCCATGCAATATTCTACTTATTCCTGGAAAACTTTACTGTACTATGTACACCCCTGCTGCAGGCAATCTCTTATTAAGTAAATTGTCTTAATTTTACAATTTTTATTCAAATCAGATCACAATATTTTATATTAACGCATATTGCATTTAACAGAAAATTCCATTAGCAAATGCAGAGCACTGGGTTTTCCTTTCATTTTTTTTCCTGTTTATAAATAATACGACTAGCTACTAATATTGGCAATGGTTTACTGTATGGTTTACATTTTAGACCCTACACTTTTATAAATTTTGATGATAATTACCTATTGGTATATCACTTATAACAATGCTACCATCCACATACAAAAAGGTTTTAATGTGGGGTGAGGAAAGGGGAAGGAATTTCAGTATATGAGAGTCTCTTGTATTCTGTGAGTTACTTTGCTATGACCTAAAACTTCTTTGAAAATTAAATGAAAAATAATGAGACACTGGTGAGTGAGATGGGGAAGGTGCCACAGTCGAGACTGGACAACAGATATTGCAGTGATAAAACGCAAAATGTGAGAAAATTTTTTTTTTTTAATTTTTCCCCATTTTTTGAATTTCTCAATCCTTTAGTTTTATTTTTAGTTTTTTTTTTAAGTTTTCATGTATTTTATCTCTTACATTTAAACTTATCATTATTAATTCATTTCCTATTAATTGTATTTGGCTATTGCATTGGCTTCATTTTTAAAGAAGCTTTGGATAACAGAAGGGTTACAACTGGGTTGGGAGAGGATCATTGATGGGGGCTATAAGGGATAAGGGGTGCATGGGAGGAAGTTCACCTGAACATACATAAAAGGTATATAAAATTGTTCAAAAGCTCATGGAGCATGGTCACAGTGGGTGAAGAATCACTCAATAAATGAGAAAATACTGAATTCCCATCCTGGATAGCACTGCCAAATTCACCAAGGGAGCAGCAACAGTCCCCCAAGTGCAGGGGCTGTGTCTGGCAAAGGAGGATGATCCACTGATGGGCTCTTGTTATTGATGACTAGCCTTATGAGTCTCTGCTCTTGAAATTGAAACTTAGCCTATTGTTTTGGGGTACCTAAGGGTTGCCTCCTGAGAGCCTCCTTGTTACTCAAATGTGGCCTCT
Source organism: Cabassous unicinctus (assembly GCA_029593785.1). Classification (NCBI taxonomy): domain Eukaryota; kingdom Metazoa; phylum Chordata; class Mammalia; order Cingulata; family Chlamyphoridae; genus Cabassous; species Cabassous unicinctus. The sequence continues at coordinate 7,930 of JAQZBX010000221.1, forward strand.
TTCTAAGCCAAACTCAGCATATGAATGTATTACCTTCCTCCCAGTGTGGGACATGACTCCTGGGGGTAAGCCTCCTTGGCAACGAGGGATTACAACCAAGTGCCAACTGGCAATACAACTGGATAAAGACCTCGAATAAAAGGGGGGAAAGGTAAAGACAAATGAGTTCATATGGCTAAGAGACTTCAAAGTGAGTTGGGAGGTCATCCCAGAGGTAATGCTTATGCACATCTCAGGAGGACCTCATAGGCTTCCAATGTGGATATCACCCCAAATATAGGGGCTCTTGAGGGCTCTGGAGACACCCAGGTCCTATAACAGGGTGGATGCTCCAGAGTTTGGTGCCTTATCAGTGGGCTTTACTTTGGAATCTTTCCTCCTCAGAGTGACAGAATTGGACTCAAATATGTCTTCTCTGCACATGGTCCATCTTTCCCTTCTATTTAAACCTATATGTGGTGCTGGAGTTTGTAGGTGTACTTCCAGAGACTGGAGTCTTTGTGCTGTCCATGTGCCAGCTAGGCCCAGAATCTCAGTATAGCTGCAACTCATACTCTACACCTCAATTGACTCACCTAGGACACCTGGCAGGGAGATGATGTTAGACAACGGCCATTCCAGGGAATGGAGAGAGTCTGCAGCTGCAGGCAGGATAATCTCATCCATCTTATCCATGGGCTATAAGCCCTCTCTCACTTGGAGGTGGAGTGGACATCACCATCTCAGACTCCTCAGGATTGGGGGAAGAGCTATGGACTAGAGTGGTCTTACTGGTATTCTGCTATAGACATATTGTGATTCAAACAATGGAAGAAATTACAACAGTAATGTGGAAACAGTGGCCACTGGACACTTTGGGGGCAGGGAGAGGGAAAAGCAGTTGTAATACAGGGGATTTTTTGGGACTTAGGAATTATCCTGAGTGACATTGTAATGACAGATATAGGCCATTTTTTATCAGCATATAACATGCAGAACTGTGTGGGAGAGAGTGTGGTCTACAATGTGAACTATGGTCCATGCTTAATGGCAAAACCCCAGGATGTGTATATCAATTGCAATGAATGTGCACACTATGGAAGGATGTTTTTGTGAGAGGTTGCAGAAGGTATGGGAGGTGGGGCATATGGGAATCCCTATTTTTTTGTGTAACATTTATGTAATCTAAGTATCTTTTAAAAAATAAATTAAAAAACTGTTTATAAAAAAACAATAGTACTATAGGTGTCAGTTGGAAAAATATACATGGTCAAGGGATCACATGCTCAATGCTATTGTCAGTGATTTGTGATTCTTATTTATTTTTCTTCAACTTATGTGCTATTTCATATTCATACTCTATTTGGAATATTTTGTAAATATTTAAAAAATCAGTTAATTTTTAAAATGCGTTAATGCCTAAAAAGTAGGCTTTATTGCCAATTTTATAGATAGGGAGACCATGTTTCAAGGATGTTCAAGATGTTCCCAGAGCAACAAAGCAAGAAAATGACAGAGTTGAGTCAAAAAACATGTTTCCCCTAATTCCATGAATTTTATCTCTGTTTTACTGACACATGGAACTTCATTCCAGAAACCTAACATTGGTAATTGTGAAATTATAAAAGTATTTTAGTCTGTGTTCAAACTGCGTATAAAACTTATTCTGTGTATAAAACTTATTGCATTTCCATAATAAGTTAGTAGTCATCTGATAATTAGTTTGAAAATATAGGTCCTGTTCTAAAGACCACCAAAAGAAGAATAAAAGAAGTTTTAATCTTGCAAGCAGTAGATCAGTCTGAATGTCACTCCTCTCCTGCCTTTTGACATTTAGCACAGGTTCTCTATGTTATATGTGGTTATAATAGTCACAAGAAAAAAGGAGCAAGGAAAGAAGAATGTGAAGCATAGTGGCATGGTGAATGTTCCTTTTTCAATAAGAAGTTGAGGATGCAAGGATAAGGTGGATCTGCAAATGTACATTCACCATTTCAAGTCAACAAGAAAACAGATAAGTCTAGGAGATTATGTGCTGTATTTATTAAAGGTTTATTAAGGGTTTAGTGTAGAGATTCTTCCTCAAGGCATTGCATAAACATGTTAAATCTTCACAAATTTTAATGCTATTATGAAAAGGAATGTTCACAAGTATTTGGTGTGACTCAACATCCATTAGTTACTCACATAGTACCAACAATGCATAGGTTTGCCATGTCTCTTTCTGTCTTTGTTTTTTCAAGATCTGGAATATGTTCAGGATCTATGGGAAAACATAATGTTTTATACAATACAAAGGATATTCCATTTCAAATTATTGTAATTCATGATGCTATTAAATAAATACTCATTTCCATAAATAATACCTACTTATGATAATTTGAAAGGAAAAATACTAACAGTCATTACTTCTATTTTCTAGAATAAGGAAGATTAATCATGGTGAAAATAATAATTTCCTGAATCCACAAATTAATCAGTCCATCAGTCTTTTGCTTGTTCAGGTAAGGTAATCAATCCCAAAATATTGAAATATATATCTATGGCAATAAAATATCATTTGTTAAAACTTTCACATAGTACATATGAAACAAAAGGTAAACAGATGTACAGTCACCCTCTAGTAGCTGCCCTCAAAGGAATGCATTTTAAGGATTTTTCTAATATTTTCAGTGATCTTCATTTTGAAATATTTTATGAATATTAAATTAATTGAGAGAATGTTATTTTGCAAATATTCTTGGAGACAGTTTTTCTATGGATTTCAACAAAGCCATATAGCATATCTAAGTTGATATTAGGTCAATATCTCAATGACTGAAATAATATATTTTTTAATAAACATAAATCTGTGGTGGAGATCTATGACATAATCAATACCATCAATTTTATCTAGTATGAGAAATTTTGAAAACTGAACATTGCAAGTGAGGTGCTACTGAAAGTCATAAATGTATACAGTGAATCATGTGTGATTAAGGGTAGTATAATGAACAAATATAAAATGAGATACAACTTAATGATTTGCCATAATGTTACCTGCACTATTTATGCAATTACAAAACAATCATTTTTTTCATACATAAATTTAAAATAACATTAAAAGGTAAATAATAATACCTTTGATCTTAAAAAACAGAAGCACTTAAAAAAGTGTGGTTGGTAAGATAGATCAATAATGTTTCATCTTGGTTTTCATAGTACGGAGGGATAGATTTTCAATAAAAACATTTTTAAAGCAAAATATATCATTTACAAAGAATTTTTCACCAATAAATTTAGAACATTTAGGATAAAGTGTATTTATTAGTAGGTATTCAAATCTTCATTACAAGAATTAAAAAATAGGGTAAATTTATCTTTATTGCAATTATAAAGCTTCTGATTAATTATCTCAATATGTTAAGAAATAATATGGTAGGAATATGAATATAAGTAGTGTTTCACATTAAGGGTCCATAATCCTTACAACAAAGCTTGATATATGTGCAATGACCTCTAGAGAGTGAAAAATAATTATCCATATTGGATAAAATATCCAAAACGTATGCAATATTTCATGCAATATTTAATTTCTTGATTTGTATATTGTGAACACTACTGTACTAGTTAAAACAGTACTACCAATGCTCTTAATTTTTTTATTGTTTATCCCAGTGTCCTGATGTGATCCTTAATTAATGAAATAAAATATCTTAAAAACTATTATTCTATGTGCATTTATTTTGATTGCAGATTATTTGCAGTAAAACAATACTATGTCCCCACGTATATGAGTAAGCCTTTATCCATTATCTATACTTATAACTGTGGAAATGCATTCTGTAACTTGTAATGGATAAACATTAATGTAATTTTAAAAAATAACAGTAAATTTAAATACAGGTTCATATGTTTCCCCCCAAAATTTACAAGTTTAATTTTGTCTTTTCTTTTCTTCTTGCCTCTAAAATTTTTAACATATGGTAAAGAGTAATAATAACATTTTAAATTTAATTCTCTGCTAATTCTAACATATGCCTCAGTTCTGATTAATTTGTATTGATTTATTGTTACACGCATCATGTGTTGGATTTTCCTGTTTTGTGTGAGTGTGTGTGTGTGTGTGTGTGTGTGTATCTGGTAATTGTTGATTGGATTCTGGATACTGTGAATTTTATGTTTGGGATTTTGGATATATTGTAGTCCTATATACTTTACCTTTCTTCAGATTCACATTTAAGTTATTTAAGCACAGTTTCATCTTTTTGGGTTTTCAGTTAATTGCTTATTAAAGGGCTAATTAGCTGAGGCAAAATCTTCCTGAATATTTCACTAGATGCTCCTTCATATATATATGTGTCCAATATCTGCCTACAATTCACTTTAAATTTGGTTAAGAAAATATAACCAATGTTTATAATTTATTTTTCCTTGGATTCCACAAAGACACTTTGGTACGAAGTTAAATTGAATCAATTGCTTTCATAATTCAATTTAACTTCTAAATGATACAGATGATAAATATCACAAAAAGCAATATGGACATAAGTCTAAATTCTCCACAGTGTGTTACCTAGAAGGAAGTTCCTGGCTGAACTACATAAAAACTCTGGACCTTTTGTAGCAGCTATCCATTTTGTCCAAAATTTTACAGAAATAAAAATTACAGAGATACTATGGAATATATGGAAAAATTTGCAATATCCCTAACTTCCCAAACCTTATAAGGAAGGCTCACTACTGAACACAAATTTTTCTATTTGGTTTTAAGATTACCGATGATTTCTGCACTGTAAATCTCACCAACTGGTAACAAACCACTATTGTTGAATGGTGCCAAAATTGTACTATACCACCATAGTACAGGGGTATTTCAACCAAAAATGAATTGGTTTCCTATAATAATTGTTCTTGGGTTTGAAGCACAAAAGTAAGTGTTAGTTATTACACAAAAATTGGAACTTGTGTTTGTTTTTAAGTAAACCAATGCCTGCCTTCAGGATAACATTAATAAATTGAAATGAGGTGAAGAGTGGCTGAAAGTGGAATACATATTTTATTATATGACCTACTCCAATATATTGAAACTGAAATTCCTCATGAGAGAAAATGTTTTATCCCTTTGTGTATTTTTAATGTAATCTGAAAACCCTAGATAGTGTTTCAGTGTCCTTTGAAAGTCTCCTCAATGCAGGTAAAATAAGTCTTTTAACATTTAATGTTTTTAATTAATGCTCTAGTTCTTTGTGCCAACAGGATACCTGCAAGGGTTTTGCATTTCTTGACATTAGATAGGATATGACATTCTACCATAATATTGTGTTAATTCCCATATTTCTATTGTACAACATATCTTATTGTAAAAACATCTCAAAACAAGCAGAAGCACCCCAAAATTTCTATCAGATGGATGCCTAGAAAAGCTAATGAAATAAAATTTTTTTCTAATTTTAGAATAAAACTAACATTTCAGTTTTCTGGTCATCCTAATTCATGACAAATCACTTTTTGTTGCTAAAATTCTGCAGGATTCAGGGAATTCATTGTTACATTAGGAAATTTATATAAATTAGATTTTGCCTCATTTATTTTCTGGAATATTGGGTAGGTCCTCTAAGTCTATCATCATACTTTACAAACAGTGTTGACCAGATGCAATTATGATTATATCCATTTAAAATTACTTTCTGAGTATAACTGACCACATTTATAATAGTATCTTTAAACATTACCTCTTTGGGCTAATTATATTCATGAACAAAATTTTGTAAAATTAGAATACAATTTTTAAAATAAAATATATAAACCCACATATTATACTCTATAAATTCTTACAGATCATAAAGATTCCCTCTTGTGAATAAAATATGACTATTTCAGTCATAAAGGATATGAGCTTTTCTGTAAATCCATATATTAAAAAATATTTTAAATAATATTGAATCTCTGGAAATAACAATTGGTAATTCATCAAATTGATTGGGGAAAATTCCCTTGTTCAAATTGGACTATATCCTTTCTGTTTAAAATTCAGGTACATTTGAGCATGATGTCTTTCAGATACTTGAGATATAATGTACAAAATTTACCTCATAATATTGCCTCACAATATGAGCCTTGGAAAGAGGAAGGCCCCCGGAACTAAGCAATATTTACGTGTTATTTTGAGGTTCTGACAGTTCTACTTTGCTAGTTTCTCAAAAGATCAGTGGAAGTGCAAATTTCCCGGGAAGCTCCCAGATAGTGATTTACAAATCTACATATTTCTTACGTGGTACAGGGAGAAGGAAGGAAAGGGAGGTGTCACTGTCTATGATAGCTGCATATTTTATTATTTTTAAAGACAACTTAGATTACATAAATGTTAAATCAAAAATGTAGGGGACTTCCACATAACTCACCCCCTCCCCCTCACAAACTTTTCCCCATTGACAATATCACTCATTAGTGTGGTACATTTCTTGCATTTGATGAACAGATATTGAAGCATTGCTTCTAACCATGGTCTATAGTTTACATTATGGTTTATACTTTTCACCACACGATTATACAGATTTTGACAAAATGTATAGTGGCCTGAATCTATCATTGCAATATGATGAAGAACAATTCCAATGTCCCCAAAATGACCGTGTTACACCTGTTCTTCTTTCTCCCTCCTCTCAGAAACTCTGGTGACTACTGCTTTTATATCAATGCTATAAGTCCTTATATAACTAGAAATAAAATAAGTCAGTTGATATTTGCATTCCATCCTTAAGTTTGTTTATTCCTCATTCTTGAGGACTTGGGGATGGTGATGTCCACTTTGCTTCCAGTTAAGATGTGGCTTAAATCTTATGGGGTAGATTGAAGGAACTGTCTTGCATGCCATTGTGGATACTGTCTCTATTTTGGGATAGGCATGGTCCATTATTATACATTTCTTAGTTGTCCTGGGTTAGTCAGATGAATTAGAGGGTAGGTGTTGGCTGCAACTTTGCTGATATTCAGGGCTCAACAGGCAAATGAATGGCTGGAATATTTAATTCTCTGGGACACATATTTAATGGGTAAAGTGCTAATTATAGGTTCAAATAAAACTGGCATAGGAACCATGTGTAGGGAAATATAAATGAGTTCAACTCAGATACGTTGGGGGGATATGTTATCACATATTCCAAGGTAAGTCCAACTGACAGGGTTCCAAATTACTGGGGTTATATGCCCTGGTTATAGTGTCCAGATGTCTCTAGAGCCTTTAGGAAACCCCCTGCTTGAGTTACTGTTTACTGAGGCACTTATTGAGATCCTTCTAAGACATGCATAAGCATAACATCTAGAATGACCTCCCTACTCACTTTGAAATCTCTTAGCCACAAAGCTCATTTGTATTTAATATTTCCCACTTTTGTTCTAGGTTTTTTTCCAAATGCTTCGATAGTTGGTGCTTAGTCATAATGCCTTGATGCCAGGGAGGATCATCCTTGTGGGTCATGCCCCATACAGGGGGAAAATAGTGAGTTTCTATGCTGAGTTTGGCTTAGAGAAAGGCCACATTTGAGCAACAAGGAGGCTTTCAGGAGTTAATACTTAGGCAATATATAGTATTAGAATATGTTTCAATTTCACAAGAATGAAGTTTGTAAGTACAAGCATCAATATCAAGGGACTGGTGTAATGGTCTGTATTCCTTCAGTAGGCACGTCATGTGTTCTCCAGGAATTCTTGCCAATTTATTAGAGAATGTAGCAGAACTCCCCATAATCAGAATTCAATATTCTTTTGGTTATTGTGTGGGTCTCCACCCATGAAGACAACACCCCATGCCCACTTGAAGACATTCATGTTCCATAGAGGCTTGACCCAGGTACACCCCTCCCTACATATTCCCCCACCACCGACACCCCACATCAGTGATCTTCACCTGCCAAAGTTGTGAGTCTTTTGCAATCTAAATTCTCCCCAACAACAAAGTCAAAAAATAAAAATATAATTTAAAAAAAATTAAATATTATTTATTATTCATATTTAAATTTTGTGGCAGTTTGAGATTATTTATGCATTCTAAAAAGAAAGATGGTGTTTGTAAGATGGTCTGACCCTCTGGGCATGATATCCTCTGATATTAGATTCAGCTGTGATGTCATGTATTAAATTATAAGATTATGGTTTTGATTTGGCAATGTCAATAGAGTGTAACTCAATTTGCATCCATGCCCTCTTTCAGGGGCTATATAAATAGACCCTCAATGAAGGAGAGGCAGAGAAGCAGATATACAGAAAAAGACACAGCAGAGGTGAGAATTTGGTTTTGATGCTTGAGCCCTGAGGAGAGACGAGCCATTTTAGTGATAGTTTACAGCTGTCTTTATGAAGAGAACAGACAACCTGAACATTATGCCAGCCTTCATTTGACATCGTAAGAAGCTAGGGCCATGGAGCCTTAAGAGGAAGAAGGAAGGCTAAACACTCAAAAACATCACCTACCATCTTGTTTCGATTCATGGAAACAGATCCTGGGTGAGGAAGGACCTCTTATGATACCTTGAGTTGGACTCTTTAGGGCCTTGTAACCGTAATCTTCTACCCCAAATAATACTCTTTGTAAAGCCAACAGATTTCTGGTTCTTTGCATCAGCATTTCTTTAGCTGACTAATAAAAATGTTATGTAATAAAAAGAATCTAAGTCTTGCAAAGTAATTCCTTGAATACAGAAAGTTCTATAATTTAGCCCCTGAAATAATAGATTTTAACCCTCTGTAGAAAAAGACCTACATTTAGAATAAGATTAATATGCTTGCAGTTTAGTGAATATGTTTTTTATATGTGAAATATTTGCTTTACAAATTAATAGAAGGTTGCCTTAGGGCATTAATTTTATGACTAAAACATTTTAGAATAACCTTAATTATTTTTAAACTGTCTTGATCTTGTATTTATATCCAATGAGAAAGTTAAACAAGATAAATCTGTGCAATTGTTTTCATATTAAATGATCTGCTAAAGTGGTATTTGTGCCATGAAATCATAGAATATGTATCATGTCTTTTTCTCATTTTCCTGATCAGAATATAATTTTGAAATGAAAGGTCTCATTAAATGATTAAAAAATGTATATCATAAACCAAAATCAAAGTAATGCAGCCCTTTAGATATGTCTCTGTCCTGCTGCTGTGTTATAAACCCATTAACATTTAAAAGGACACATTTTTGAAGGTCCTGAGGTAAAAAAATAAATTGCATTGTATCTTTCATTCTCATAAGATGTTATCTTTTATGTACAGTTTCTCCTATATGTTACTCCAGTGTCTTATTTAATTCACTTTATTTTCAAAGAACCTTTCAGTAACACAAAAGTCACAGAGAGAATAAAGGAGATTCCCTTATACCCTTCTGTCTTCCCTTCTCACATTTTCTCCTGTTAGTAACATCTTATGTGAGTATAGTACATTTGTTACAATTGATGAACAAATATTAAAACATTATGACTAACTATGGTCAATGGTTTTCTTTATGGTTTACATTTTACACCATATAACTTTGTAACTTCTAACAAAATGTAGAATTGTCTGTATCTGTCATTGTAAGATCATTCAGAACAATTCCAATACCTGAAAAATTCTCCATCATCCATCCATTCTTCCCTTCCACAACCCTTATAACCTATGGTAACCACTAGGTTTCAAGTTTTGAACAATAAGGTGCATAGTTACATGCATTAAAATTGTAGGCTTGACATTCTGCTCTGTTTTGATATGTTGTGTTCTCATTTTCATTTGCCTCAGATACTTAGAGTTTTATCTTGAAATTTCTCTTTTGATTGTTTAAGGGTATGGTGTTTAACCTCCATAAATTTGTGCAATTTCCAGTCCTTTGCCTTTTAATTGATTTCCAGCTTCCTTACTCATAATCTGGGAAAGTGGTTTGTATAAAATTTCAGTCTTTTAAATGTACTGAGACCTGTTTTGTGACCCAAAATTTGATCAATACTGGAGAATGATCCACAAACACTTGATAAGTATGAATATCTTGCTGTTTTGGGGTGTATTTATTTGTATTGTATATTAGATCTAGGTCATTTATCAAATATTCATGTTCTCTAATTTCTTATTGATTATATGACTAGATGTTCTATACATTGATCAGAGCAGTGTATGTCAACTCCAACTATTATTTTATAGATTCCTGTTTCTACCTTCAGAATTGCCAGTGTTTGCCTCATGTATTTTGGGGCATATCAGTTAAGAGCATAGATATTTCTGAGCATAGATTTTTTTTTTCCTGTTGGAATTCACCTTTAATTAATATATAATGTCCTTCTTTGTCTCTTGTAACAGCTTTGATTTGAAAGTCTATTTTGTTATAATATATCTACTCCTCCTTTTCTTCACTTACGGCATTCATGTAATAACTTTTTCTAGACTTTTACTCTCAAAATTTGTATTTTGGGTCTAAGCTTAGTTTCTTGTAGAAAGCACAAAATGGCTCTTTTTTTTTTCCATTCTGCTAGTCTGTGTCTTTTGATTGGGGAGTTTAATCCACTAACATTCAAAGTTATCACTGTAAAGACAGTACTTACTTCACCCATTTTATTCTTTGGCATTTATATGACATATGTAATTCTAATCACTGTTTTTAAACATTTATTTACTTTTTCTGATAATCATCATTTTTAAACTCTCTTCCAGGCCTTTCTCTCCTGTCTTTGCCTTTAAACAAACTCTTTCAGTTTCTGTTTTCTTGTGAATATCTTAAATTCTTCCTAATTTATGAAAGACAATTTTGCTGGATACAAAATTCTTGGCTGTCAGCTTTTCTCATTCTGTATCAAAAATACATAATATAGCTGCCTTCTCATCTTCCTAGTTTCTGATGAGAAATAAGCAATTAATCTTATTGGACATCCCTTGAATGTGCTGAATCATTCTTCTCTTGCTGCTTTCAAAATCCTCCCCTTATCTTAGGTATTGGAGATTCTGATTAATATGTGTCTTGGTGTAGATCTTTACTGATTTATTCAGATCAGATTATGTTGCATTTCTTGGACATAGATAACTATGTCTTTCCAAAGAGTTGTGAAACATTGGACCATTATTTCCTCAAATATTATTTCTGCCCCTTTTCCTTCTCTTCTCCTTCTCAGATACCCAGAGTGAATATGTCTGAGTGCCTCATGTTGTCATTCAGTCCCTGACACCCTGCTCAATATTTTCCATTCTTTTCTCTATCTGTTCTTCTGTCTGTTCAATTTTGGAATCCTTGTCTTCTAGCATGCTGATTCTTTCTTCTATCTCTTCAAATCTGCTGTTGTATACCACCATTTTACTTTTAATTTAATTTATTGTCTTTCATTCCCATATAATCTATTGTTCCATGCTGTGAAATTCTTCTATTTGCTCACCCAGTGTCTTCTTAATACCATTAATCTCTTTTTCCATCTCACTGAATTTATTTAGGAGATTTCTTTGAAAATCTGTAATTAGTTGCCTCAAAACCTATATATGGTCTGGAGGTTTGATTTGTTCCTTTGACTAGACTGTATCGTTCTGTTTTTTTTTTTGTATGGCTAATATATATATATATATTTTTGCTGGAGCATTAATGAGACAGTTTAAAGTTATTTTATGAATCACAAAAATAAAAAGATTATATTCTTGGACTAATCCATTCCTGTGGGTTTAGGACACTTTTGATTGGACTACATTAGCAAGGCATGACACAAGTTGGGTCTCCACTCTCTTACTGTTTCTTTATATAAATGGTGACACAGAGAGAGAGACAAAGAAAAGAAGCTACCATTTTTATCCTGTCATGAGAAAGAGGACTCAAGGATTTCTGGCAATCAAACCTTAAGCATGAAGCTCCCTAAAGGCTGGGCCCATGGAGCAGTTCAAGGATGAAGAAACAGCTTTTTTGCCTAAAACTCTACAGCTGAATTCAGGAAGAAATAGGATCACCTGAGATTGAGAAATAAGACCCAGGAGGAGAAAAGCTCTATATCTAAATCCTCAGAGCGGGGTTTAGGAGATGGTGAGCCCAGAGGGGAAGGCAAAGACCTTGGAAGAGATCATCTGCCATCTTGTTTCTCCACTTCGAAAGAACACCAGTATCACCGGTAGCTAACTTTGGTGAGAAAGCATCTCTACTGATGCCTTGATTTGGACATTTCATGGCCTTGGAACTGAAAGTTTTGCCTTAAGTAAAATTCAAATTATAAAAGTACTCATATCTGGTATTTTGCATCAGCAGCCCTGTGCAAACTAAGACATTGCTGTCATAATTAGGTTAATTTGTCAACTCAGCCAGGTAATGATGCCAAGTTGTTTTGTTAAGCAAGCACTGGGCTAATTGCATTAAAAGGGTATTTCATGTACTTTAATCATCAGTGATTTGGTTCCATAGATGGCTGGTTACATTTACAATCAACTAAGGACACTGCTGTCAGCAATGAGTGATATCTCATCCAATGAGTTGAAGGCCTTAAAAGGGGAAGTGATTTCAGCATTCAGAGAGAGAATTCCCATCTCTACCTCAGACAGCCAGCATCACCTGGGAACTCAACAAGGATTCTCATCAGAAAACTGATTTGCAGCTTGCCCTTTGGAATTTGGACTTGTACATCCTCTTGGTCACATGACAGAATTTTTAAAAATCTCATACTATTTACAGATATATTCTGTTGTCTCTGTTCCCCTAGAAAACACTGACTATTACAATATGCATAAATTTTCTTGATGTGTTTGTTCTGGGCTCAGTTTTTCTCTTAAGCTTAGGGTTTTCTTATTGATTGAAATTGTGCTAAAGCTCCTTTGAAACTTGGTACAACTTATATTAGACCTTTATAATAACTCATGATTAATCCTATTCTTCCCCTAAATATATGGTACAATTTTTTTTTTTAGATTTCACTCTCTGTGCACTTATGTCATCTCCAGGAGAAAGCTTCCTCTCTTCTGTTTCTCCTACAAGTATGCTAATCTGTTTTGTTTGCTTTTTATTTGCCTCTCTATATTTTTAACACTTCATTTTTTCTATTTTCTCCTACCTGGAAGACCAATTTTGGTTGAAGACTCCTCCTGGGCATAAGCTTCCACAAAAGTTTCCTAGCCAAAACAGGCACAGGGACCCATGAAGTGCATGGTAGATCCTTTCCAATGTGCTCTGGGGAAGAGGATGCAAGTGTTCCAAACTTCTCTTTGATGATTTCCCAAATTTGTACTTTCCTGATGTACCTTGCACATGACAATCTTCAGCCATTTGTTCCCTGCAGTCATATTGTGTTGATGTGCCTTTCATTCTTAGTTGCCTTAGCCTCAGTTGTGACTGTGGTTGAGATTGAGTCTGCCAACCATGCCAGGATGAAACCTTTACAGTTATCTTAGCCCTTGCAATCTGAGTTCTTTAATCAACTGCCACATCCTGTGCTGAGGCTTGCCCTCCCCTTTTCTTCGGGGAGAGCCATCCTATAATAAGCTCCTCCCAAACACTCCAAAAAGGCACTGTGATCTTAAATTAGCCTCAGTACCTCCCATGTTGGAGGAGGGGTTGAAATAGAAGTTGCCCATTGCTTTCTGAACTGGACAGATAAAGTCTTCCTTCCACTGATATCCTTTCTAATAGCTCATTGGTAAAATTTCCATGAAACATTATATTCCTCAAAGTTTGGTTTTCCTTAAGTTTCATTAAAACTTAGGACATGGTCCATTTAGCATGTAGTTTAAAGATTTCCTTAGTATATGAATGGCACAAATACATAATAAATTAAACCTCTTTATTAGAAAATCTAATATTTCTTAAAAAAATTATTCTAATTTGAGTATTCATAACCAAAATTTCTCTTTATATATTTTAATAAAAATTTCCACATTTTTTCTTTTCCGACGGTGAGGAGTAGCTCAAATCTCTAATGTTAATCTGTCTAAATATTATTGTTAACCTTATATTTATCCACTTCAATGAATGCCAATTTTCCCTCTCACATTGTTCTTAAATTTTAAGTTCTAGTCAATGATATGGCTACATAAAAGTTAATGTCCTCTATCTATAAACTGTTTTTTGTTGTTGTGCTGATTTCTTTAATTATTTTTCCTTTTTCTTATTTTCTATTATGGGCATCCTATTTAGAAATTTTGGTGCCAGAAATTATGCCACTTCTGAAGCAATTCTTAGTGATTAAATCCTGTGAGTAATCTGAATGATTATTTCCTCTGCGTTCCCCGGCCTTTTTGCCATTGTTAGCATCTTTTCAATTCATAATATTCCCAGGAGTTTGCTTTTATCCTCAGCTAGTTGAGGATCACTGTAAATGCACGTGTTCTCCAAGGATGTGGTCATATGTAGGCAACCCAAAGTTGTCCAATAATATATTCCATGATGAAAGGTTGAAAGTAGCTTCTTTGAAAAATCTATACATAAATAATTATTTTGCCCCACCCATTACTCCAGTATTTGTAACTCCAGTATTTGTAAGCTCTCCTCTCACTTAACCCATATTGTGAGAGTTAGTGAAGTTATTTTTTGTATGTGGTGATATTTATGTAAAATAAAATTCCCATATTAATTATTTAAGTGTCCAATGCAATCATAATGTTAAGCTACATTCCTCACTATTCATTACAAAAACTTTTTTTGACTTAGTTTTTTTTATGTTTCTTCTACCATGACACTTTTTTTCTTTATGCATAATGTCATCTTCATCTGTTATAATATATCAGTTCTTTAAATGCAGCTCAAATTAAATTTTAGGATTACAATTTTACTTAATAATGTCAAATTTATTCAGGTAGGTTTATACTTTGTCTAAATATTAAGACAATGGACTGACTTATAGAAACCAAGCATATTTTATCACACACATTTATAAAAACAGCATTAAGTTTAGACCATGTAATTTTCTTTTTATATTTTACATAATAAGTAAATTTTAATTTGCCTTATAGCTAATAAATAAATGCTTTGAACACTAACATTTTACTCTTTGTTAATTCTTTACAAATGGCTAATTCCAAAAGGAGTTTCACTCTTTCTCAACCACCATAATTCAATCAATTCAATGTTGCTCAGAAATAATAAAACTGTTTCCAACATAAAATGTGTGATGTTTCAGAAAGTTTTTTTCCAATTGCTGTAGTTAATCAAAAGATATTTCATACACTGAAATTTTAGTTGAAAAAGGATTTAATGTGAAAAATGATTTTAGTGGAAAAAATAAAATATCACCATTTTAAATGACAAATTCCAATGAATGAAACACATAATACAGGAAGGCACAAGTGTGAAAACTTAAGAAAATGAAGGGTAAAAAGATAATTAGCACAGAAACATCTGAAAGACTTCTTTTTCAAAATATAAGAAAGAATGTTAAGATAGGTATTTAAACTAGCAAAGTAGTATATAAATTATGAAATATTTCCTTTTTTACACTAATGCGTCAACTACTTGTTTGTCATTTTAACAGAACTTAGTATATTTTTAATGAGCTAATTTGAACTGATTGAACTTGAACAATTAAATATTATTTATGTAAAAAATTACAATTTGGAAAATTTATTTTCCATTAGGCTTTTTTTTCATGTACCAGTATCATAAGGCAAATTTACATTATGGAGCCTCAATCTACAGACGTATGTAGGGAAGAAAATATATATACAACCAGCCACTGAAATCTTATTTATGACCTCAGACTTTTCCAATAAAAAGAAAACCATAATTGCTTTATTAACCTGTGTTGTTTTTAAGAAAACATAAATTGTTTACTTATTTTTGAAAATTCTGACCATAAAAAACACACACAGCTCCTGACATAAAGCCAACTTAGATATAAAGTTTGACAAATCCTTAGAAAGAATTTTCCAAAAATATGGAGAAATCATGAATCAAACAAGAACTAAATTAAAATTAAAGACAGAGAGATAGCAATAAGGAGTAGAAAGCGTATTTCCAAATCCAATATAGAGTAAAATAGAGTGCTTAAATACATTAATCTCTCTATGAGTAATTGGGGAAGGTAGGATCTTAAATGGTTAAAATTGTGCTATTGTTTTTTTAAAATAAGAAAATATACAATACTTCTTACAAAAATTAATAAGGGAGATTTCCAGAAACATGATGTCAAAGTAGGTAGGCAGGGCTCAACACCTATGCAAAAACAATGGAGGAAGGGCAAAAAGTTATCTGAGAGGGTTGCTTTGAGGATCTGAAGACCAGGAGAATGTACATCATCCAGGAGGAAGAAAGTCCGAGAGTCAAAGAGGCCAAATGAAAATGCTCAACTCTGTGGCAAGGAATAGAACATATATCCCACTCACAAGGAAAATAGCCTCAGTAAAACCTTTGGCTCATTACAGCCAACTGAGTGGCAAAAAATGTTTCCTGAGAGGAAGAGGTGTCTGGCAAATGACAAAGAGTGGTTTCTCTTCAGTGGGTTTGGTCAGTTGAGCCCCATTTGAATCACAAAATTGACTCCAGCCAGCACTGAAGTGGCCCCAGGAAGATAAGAGAGGTATCTGATGAAGTAGGGTGTCAAATCCACCTGCCATGGGAAAGGGAACTTGGTCTTGGTGAGGAGGTAACCTGAGGTAGGCACATAACCAGCCTAGAGGAGAAAGAAGACAGGAGAAAAAGCCAGCAAACAGAAGCCCAACTTGCTATAGGGAAGGGGGTAGGGGGAGCCATATAAGCTTTCAGAAGACTATTTAACCTGTGGATTGGGTTTAACTCAGTATAGGAACACCTGCCTTGCATATGTGCAGTCCTTGGTTTGATTCCCTGTACCTCCCATGAGAAGGAATCCAGAGCGTGATACACTGGGTTGTTAGGCACTCGGCTTGCACCTTATGACAGGGAATGTGTAAACAGATTTATATTCTTTAGATTTTTCAATCTACTATTTATTTATTTATCTTTTTAAATTCTTTATTTTATTTCCTAAGACGGGGTACCTCAATTGTGGAGGGAAAGTTGTAGTGTGATTAATGAGCCCTGGCTTCTTGAGGCAGTTCCTAAGGGCCTAAGAGGGAAGCCTGTTTCTCCTGGATTGTTTATTTTTGTTTTTTGTTTGTTTGTTGCTTTTTTTCTTTTCTTGTTTCCTTTTTTCTTTTCCATATTTTTTCTCCTTAGTTTCTTTATTTCTTTTATTTCCTTAATTTTTCCATTTTTGGTTGCCTCTCTTTCAGTATACATTTTCTTGTTTTGTCTTCATTTCTATTTTTTTCTCTTTTCTTTTTTGTCTTCTCTTCTCATCATTCCAGCCTCTTGTTTTCTGTTTCATTTTTACTCCATATTTTTTATATTTATTCCTTCACTTTTTAAATGATTTTGCCCTCTTATTGCTTATCGATGTTCCTCACTCTGGTATGGTTCCTTTTCTACCTTTTCTTATTATTTTACCTATTCTTTTTTCTCTTCTTCTCTAGTTCCTTTTCAATGAGCTTAATATTTTTTTCAAGGGGACATAGACAACTACAAGGATATAGAATAAGTGGAACAAGGTGTCAAAAAGTAACCTCGCAAAGAGGGAAAAAACACAAAAAAATAATTGCTCAAGTAGAAAGAAATTTAACCATACAAATATGCCCATTAAGATAAAGAAATGCCTAGATACCAACTTCTAAGATTTAGAAAGACATGGCTCAGTGTAATAAAAAAACTAAGAAAAACAGGAAGAGATGCAGAATGTGGAACAATGAATCAAGGATGTCCGAACAAATATCATGACCCAACAAAATAAAGGAAGATATAAGGGATAGTAATAATACTTTGAAGAACATCTCGAAGAAATCATAAACATAATAGAAAAGATAACATTTCTGAGGGTAATGAATGCCACAAAGCAAGAAATAAAAAATACACTGAAAGCACATAACAGCAGACATGACAGGCAGAGGAACAAATTAGTGACGTTGAAGATAGTACATCTGAAATCAGACAGAACAGATGGATAAAAGGATAGAAACATCCAGCAGGGATTAAGGGAATTGAACAACTCAAAATACACAAATGTACACATTAAAAGCATCGTAGAAGGAAAAGAGAAGGGAAAGGGTCAGAAGGAGTGTTGGGGGACATAATAGCTGACTATTTCCCAACTTTATTGAGGGACATGTATTCACATGTCCAGGAAACACAGCAAACCCTAAAAAGCATAAATCTTAAAATGCCTAATATTATATTATACTTATCAAATTGTCCAATGCTCAAAAAGAGAGAGAATACTAAAAAAACATGAGAAAAGTTATCCAACACATACCAGGGAAACTCAATAATATTAAATGCTGATTTCTCTTCTGAATCCATGGAGGCAAGAAGTCAGTTTTGTGACATAGTTAAGGTATTAAAGGAAATAAGCTGTCAGCCAAGAATTCTGTATCCAGTAAAGCTGTCACTCAAAATTCAGAGAGAATCTAAAATATTCATAGATAAACAGAAATTAAGAGAATTTTTCAACAAGAAACCTGACGTTCAAGCAATACTAAAGGGAGTGCTATAGGTTGAAAGGGGAAAAAAAAAACAGGGGAAAAGGGGCTGAAGGAGAGTGTGAGAAAGAAGATTATTGGTAAAAAAAAATGAAAAACATAAAAAGTGAAATAAAAACAAAATGAAATGTATATAAACCAAAACAATATGGCTAAATTAAGTAATGCATTGACATTAATAATATTGAATGTGAATGGATTAAACTCTCCAATCAAGAGACACAGATTGGCAAAATGGATAGAGAAATATGAACTGTGTATATGCTGTCCATAAGAAACTCACCTTAGACCAAGAGATGCATGAAGGTTGAAAGTAAATGGTTGGAATATGATTTTGCATGCAAACAATAACCATAAAAGGGCAGGAGAAGCTATTCAAATATCAGAAAATGTAGACTTTAAATGCAAAATTATTGTAAGAGAATAAAATAGACACTATATATTAATAAAAGGGGTAATCTATCAAGAAGAAAGAACAGTCATAAACATTTATGCACCTAACCAGGGTTCCTCAAAATACATGAGGCAAACACTGGAAAACCTAAGTGGAGAAATCGATGCCCCACAATTTTAGTGTGGGACATTAATACACCATTATCACCATTAGACAGAACATTTCAACAGAGATTCAATAAAGAAACAAAGGGATTTGAATAATACATTAGAGGATCTGGACCTAATAGATATAGACAGAACATTACACCCAAATACAGTGGGATATACATTCTCCTCAAGTACACATTGATCATTCTCCAAGACAGACCAAATGCTAGGCCACAGAACAACTCTCAATGAATTCAGAAAGATTGAAATTATACAAAGTAATTTCTCTGAACACAATGGAATGAAGCTGGAAATCAGTAAGGGACAGAGAAACAGATTAGGCTCTAAGATATGAAAGTTAAATAACAAACTCTTTGACAAAGAATGGGTCTAGGAGGAAATCACAAAAGAAATTAGTAACTACCTTGAAATGAATGAAAATGACAACACAATGTATCAAAACTTTTGGGATGCAGCAAAAGCTGAACTGAGAAGAAAATGCATAGCCATAAATGCCTATAATAACAAAGAAGAAAGAGCTAAAATCAAATGCCTAAAGACACGCCTGGAGGAATTAGAAAAAGAATAACCAACTAACCCCAAAGAAAGTAGAAAGAAGGAAATAACAAAGATTACAGCAGAACTAAATTAAATTGAAAATAAGAAAGCACTAGAAAAAATAAGCAAAACCAAACCTGGTTCTTCGAGAAGATCAATAAAATTGACCAAAGCTAAGCTAGACTAACAAAGCAAAACAGAGAGAAGAGGCAAATGCATAAATTAACAAATGAGGCCAGAGATATCACCAATGACCCCATATCATAAGAAAATACTTTGAATCATAAGAGGATAAGAGTATCATAAAAGGATACTTTGAAAAATTATTTGCAAACATGATGGATAATTTAGAGGAAATGGAAACATTCCTAGAAACACACAAGCAGCCAACATTGATGAAAGAAGAAATTGATGAATTCAACAGAGCAGTCACAAGTAATGAGATAGAATTAGTCATGAAAAACTTCCCAACTAAGAAAAGCCCAGGACCAAATGCCTTCAAAGGTGAATTCTATGAAATATTCCACAAAGAACTAACACCAATCTTTCTTAAAATCTTCCAAAAAATAGAAGTGTGGGGAATATTGCATAAATCATTCTATGATGCCAATATTACCCTAATACCACAGACAAAGAAAGACCCCACAAGAAAGGAAAACTATAGACCAATCTCTCTAATGAATCTAGATGTTAAAATCCTCACAAAATACTTGCTAATCATATTCAACAACATATCAACTGAATTATACACCATGGCCAAGTGGGTTTGATCACTGGTATGCAAAGATGTTTCAAAATAAGAAAATCAATCAATGTATTACACAACATAAAAAGATCAAAAGAAAAAAAAATAGTCATCTATTTAGATGCAGAAAAAGCAGTCAACAAAATACAACACACTTTCCTGATGAAAACACCACAAAATATAAGAATAGAAAGAAACTTCCTTGGCATGATAAAGGGTATATTTGAAAAAAATTCACAGGTAACAGATTTAATGGAGAAATCCTAAAAGCTATCACTCTAAGATCAGGAACAAGACAATGATGCCCACTTTCACTGCTCCTATTAAACATTGTATTAGAAGTACTTTCTTGAGCACTTGAAGAAGAAAAAGATATAAAGGGCAACCAAAATGAAAAGGAAGAATTAAAAACTTCACTATTTGCAGATGACATGATCCTATACATAGAAAGTCTTGAGAAATCTAAAGCAAAGCTTCTAGAGCTTATAAATGAGTTCAGTAAAGTCACAGTTTATAAGGTCAATGTGCAAAAATCAGTAGCATTTCTGTACACCACCAATGAGCACTCTGAGGCAGAAATCAAGAAAATTTCCCATTTACAATAGCAACTAAAAGAATCAAACTCTTACGAATAAAGTTTGCTAAAAATATAAATGACTTCTATGCAGAAAACTACACAACACTGTTAAAGGAAAGCAAAGAAAACTTAAGTAAATGGAAGAATACTCCCTGTTCATGGATAGGAAGACTAAACACCATTAATATGTCTATCCTACCCAACCAGATCTACACATTTAATGCAATCCCCAAAACTCACCACAGCATTTTTTACTGAATTGGAAAAATTAATTATGAAATATATATGGAATGGCAAGAGGCCCTGAATAGCCAAATGCATATTGAAAAAGAAAAATGAAATTAGAGGAATCATGCTACCTGACTTTTAAACATACTACAAAGCTACAGTCATCAAAACTGCATGATATTGGCACAATTATGGACATACTGACCAATGGAACTGAATTGAGAGTTCTGATATACATCCTTACATATACAGTCAACAGATATTCAACAAGCTCACCAATCCCATTTAACTTGGAGAGAATGCCCTCTTCAACAAATGGTGCTTGGAGAATTGGATAGCCATATCCAAATAAATGAGAGAGGAAAACCATCTCACACCTTATACCAAAATTAACTCAAGATGAATCAAATATCTAAATAAAAGAGCCAATCTTTGGGCTGTCCTTGTGCCATCTGGGCCCTGATCCTCAACAGAGTTGCAACACCTATTCTCCAGGTCATTGGACTAACCGTGTACAACTAAAAAGGAGGCAATGATGGACAACCACCATACCGAGAAATTGAGAGTGTCTACAAATGCAAGCAAGAGAATCCCATCCATTGGCATATGGGACTGAAGCTCCCTCTAAATTAGAGGTGGATGGGCATCATCATCCCAGAATCCTCAGGATTAGGGAATGAACTATGGACTAGAGTAGACTTATTGGTATTTTTCTACAGAATTATTGTGCATCTAGCAAAGGAAGATTTTTATCTTTGAAGTGGAGTCAGTGGCCCCTGAAGTTTCTGAGGTCAGGGAGAGGGAAAACAGGTATAATGTAGGGGCATTTTCAGGAACTGAGAATTGTCCTCAATGACATTGAAATAACAGATACAGGCCATTACATATATTGCCATAACTTATAAAATTGGGTGGAAGAAAAACAATGTAAGCTATAACCCATGCTTAGCGGCAATGCTCCAAAATGTGTTCATCAAGTGCAAGAATGTACCACAGTAATGAAGGAGGTTGTTAATGTGGAATAATATGGGTGGAGTGGGAATCAGGGCATATGGGAATCCCCTATATTTTTTATGTAACATTTATGTAATCTAAATATCTTTTCTTTTATTAAAAATTAAAAAAAAATTAGATATAAATATAAGAGCCAAGATCTTAAAGACCTTGGAAGATAATGTAGGGAAGCTTCTACAGGATCTTGTGATAGGAAATAGCTTCATGAAGTTCACACCCAAAGCATGAAAAACAAAAGAAAAAAATAGATAAATGGGATTTCCTCAGAACAAAAAACGTTTGCACCTCAAAGGAGTGTGTTAAAAAACTGAAGAGGCAGCCTACTCAATGGGAGAAAATATTTAGTAACAATATATGTGATAGGGGCCTAATATCCTGCCCTAGACCTCTGATATTAAAAGACAAACAACCCATTTAAAAAATGGGCGAGTGATTTGAACAGACACTTCTCCAATAAAGAAATACAAATGGCAAAAAGCTCTTGAAAAGATGCTCAACATCACTAGCTATTAAAAAAATGCAAATCAAAACTGAAGAGATATCATTTTTCACCCATTTGACTGGCAGTTATTAAAAAATCAGAGAATAAGTGATGGAAAGGATGTGGAAGAATGGGAACACTCATCCACTGCTAGTGAGAATGGAGAACAGTGCAACCATTGTGGAGGACAGTATGGCAGTTCCTCAGAAAACTAACTATATAATTGCCATATGATCCGGGATTTCTACTGCTGGGTTTATACCTAGAAGAATTGATAGCTAGGACATGTACAGATATATGCACACCAATGTTCATAGAGACATTCATTACTCACTAGTGCCAAAAGTTGGAATCAACAGAAAAGTCCTTCAATAGATGAATGGACAAACAAATTGTGGTATATAAATACAATGAAATATTACTTAGCTGTAAGAAAGAATACAGTATTAATACACAGGATAATGTGTGAATCTTAAGGATCTTATGTTGAGTGGAGCAAGTCAGTCACTGAAGAACAAATGTTACATGACCTCACTGATATAAATTAAGCAAATTGGTCAGATTCACAAGCTAGATTCTGGAAGATAGGTTTACAGGAAATAGAAAGGGAGAAGAAGCCTGTGAGCCAATGCCAATATGGGCAAAAGCTATGATAAGGTGGAAGTGTGTAGTTATGCATTGGAGAGATATGACAGTGGTGCAGTGATACTATAGGGTTAGGGAGTGGAGGAATGTCAGCGGGGGTAGGTTTGGAGAGGGGTTGAATTGTCCATGGATATTGGGGGAGGGTTTGTGGAGGGAGCCGGTGAACACTTGGGATGGTTGAGTATGTTGTTGAAACTACAACGTTGGGAATGCTCTTTTGGAAATAGGGCACGTTAAGGTTAATGGTTTTGGGAGTTAGATGTGGGGGCATTCAGGACAGGGCACACCTGGGGCAGACTTCTAGGGTGTGTGTGAGTCTTCATCTTGACATAGTGTGTTAAATCAGTGTGTGGAAACCCACATAATGAGTGGAAAGCTGTTGGACTCCATCCTGGGGAGGGCCACTATGTTCTCAATTAGAGGGGCAGGAGTCTCTCAACAGCATGGGCAGTGTCCAACAACGGAGATCAGACCACTGTGTCAAGCTCTCAGTGTTGTTGCATGTAAGTATGGATCTGGTCCTGCAAAGAGTAAAGTCTGGTGGCTGCTCTGGGTCTCGAGGGGAGGGAGAGGGAGAAATAGAATAGATGGAACAGGCAGCATTTTGAGGGCAATGGAAGTGTCCTACATAATCTTGCAATGATGGATACAGGCCATTTTAAGATTCATCAAAATTTATAGAAGTGTGTGGTCCAAAATATAAGCCATAATATAAACTATTGACCATGGTTAATAGCTATGTTTCAATATTTGTACATCAGTTGTAACAAATGTACCATCCACATATAAAATGTTATTAATAGGTGAAGGGGGAAAAGGGGAGGATGTTGGATATATGGGAGTCCCCTATATTAAGTATGTGACTTTCCTGTGATATAAAACTTCTTTGAAGACAAAATGAAAAAAAGTAAGACATTGGGGGAATAAATGGAAGAAAAATTGCTGCACTAACAGGACAACAGATCTTACAATGATGAAAGGCAAAATGTCAAAAAAAGTATTTTTTCATTATTTTTTATTATTTCAATTTTTTAGTTTTCTTATTTTTTTAAATTTCGTTTCTTATTTTTAAAAATATCATTATTATTTCATTTTAATATTAATTGTATTTGGCTATTTTATTTACTTAATTTTTGAAGAAGTTTTGGACCACTGAAGGGTTACAACTGTGGCAGTGCAAGACCATGTGTGTAGGGTGTCAGTGAGGGGGGGATACCTGAGAGAAGGTTCACCTGGGCATACATATAAGACATATATTATGTTAAAATGTTCAAGGGGCATTGTCCCGGTGGTTGGAGATTCAAACAATGACTGAAAGAATATTGAAGTCTTATCCCTGGGAGCTCAGCCACATTCTCTAATGGGACAACCAGAATCCTCCATTGACTACCAAATTAGACATTGCCCCAAATAGCAGAGTTCTTGAGGGCTCTGGAGACACCCTGGCACTATGGTCATGGCAGATAGCTCATGTCTTTTTTGCCTTGCCAGTGAGCCCTACTTTGGTGTTTGTGCTTCACAGTGTGACATAGTTGGACTCAGTTGTGATTTCCTAACACATGACTCTTTGCTCCCTTCTATTTGAACCTACAATTGGTACAGGAGTTGGTAGTTGTATGTACAGAGGACTTGAATCTTTGGGCTGTCAATGTGCCAGCTGAGACCTGAGCCTCAATGGAGTTGCAACACATAAATTTTTGTAAAATTTATGTAATCTAAATGTCTTCTTTCAATAATAAAAAATAAATAAAACAAAAAACTACAATGGTGGAAATGTTCTTTTGGCAATATGACAGGGTAGAGTTACTGGTGTACTGTGTAGGTGGTGGGGGTAGGGAGGGAGGGAAGAAGGAAGGAAGGAAGGAAGGAAGGAAGGAAGGAAGGAAGGAAGGAAGGAAGGAAGGAAGGAAGGAAGGAAAAGAATAGAAAAGAAAAGAAAAAGAAACACAGCATCAAATCATACTGAATATATGCAACAAATTTAAATGTCACATATTACTGGTGGGGTATGAAAATGGTACAGCTACAATGGAAAACATTTTCTTAGAAAGTTAAACATATTCTTACTATAGGAACAAAAATCTTCTTCATATTTGATTACCTAAGAGAAATGAAAACTTATTTTCACAAAATAGTCCAAATGTGAATATTTATAGTAGATTTATTAAAAATCATCACATTTTATAATAATCTAAATCACCTACATTTACTGAAGACATAGACCCACTGTGGTAATTCTGGACACTTCCTGAATCAGCATCTATCACTCAATGACTAAATGGATGAATATTTCAGAGTTGTCCTTCTTCTACAACATCACAAATACTCTGTGTTGTCAGCATTTGAAATTTTTTTTATGCCAGTTTGAACATATTCAATTATTTTTATTTGTTTGTTGCTAATTTCAATCGATAGTTAGGAACTTTTTCAATTCTTGATGGTTATTTGAGTTTCAGTTTGATTAGATTGCTTCAGTTAAGGGCCTTTGATTAGAATGTGTGACCCAGGATGGGTCTTAATTCTTTAACTGAAGTCCTATACAAATGGAGGAGAGGGCAGAAAAAGAGAGATGCCATTTTTCCTTGCCATGTGAAAGAGGACTCGAGGATCACCTGCATCTGCAAAAAGTAGAAACCCTGAGAGCCTGAGAGAATTTGGAGGATGGAATGAGTAGAGTACTTGAAGCTGAAGAGGCAAGGCCCAGAGGAGAGGGGAGAGATGAGCCATGTGCCAGATTACCCACAGATGATCTTGGAGAGAAAGTGTACCTGGAGGGGAAATCAGAGTGGCTGGCATTTTACCTTTACATGTGGAAGGATTCCAAGTTTTCCAGCAGCCAACCTTTAGTGAGAAACGTTCCCTGTGATGCCTGTATTTGGACATTTTCACAGCCTCAGAACTGTAAGCTTTTAACCTACTTAATCCCTATTGTATAAGCCAACCCATTTCTAGTGTTTTGCATTGCCAGCCTGTGGCAAATTAAAATACCAAGGCTATAAAATTCCTAGAAGAAAATGTGATGTATTTACAGAACCAAATGTTAGGCAATGGTTTCTTAGACTTTACAACCAAATCACAAGGAAGAAAAGAAAAAAATATATTGATAAATGGGAACTCATTAAATTTAAATACTTTTACACATCAAAGGACTTTATCATTAAAGTGAAATAACCTACTCAATGGGAGAAATATTTGGAAACCACATATCCAGTAAAGGTTTAATATCCAGGATGTAAAAATGAATCCTACAAGTCAACAATCAAAAGACAAAGAACGTAAATAAAATGGACAAAGGACCTGAATAGACATTTCTACAAAGAGGATATACAAATGGCTAAAAGGCACATTAAGTGATTCTCAATATCATTAGCTATTAGGGAAGTGCATATCAAAATCACCTTAAGATGCCATTTAACACCCACTAGAATGGCTAATACTAAACAGAAACTTTCAAGTGTTGGAGAGGATATGGAGAAATAGATAGGCATTCTTTGCTGTTGGGAATGGAAAATGGAGCAGCTCCTATGGAAGACATTTTCACAATTCCTCAGAAAGCTAAGTATAGAATTCGATATGACCTGGCAATCCCACTGCTAGTTTTATACCTAAAAGAACTAAAGACAGAGATTCAAATGTGTATTATCACACCAATGTTCACAGCGGCATTATTCACAATTGCCAAAAGATGGAAGTATTCCAAGTGCCCATCAATTGATTAATAGATTAACAAGCATGGCATTCAAATACAATGCAATAATAATCAGCATTAAAAAAGAATGAAATTCTGATTTATGCAACATGTACAAATTTTGAAGACATTATGTTGTGTAAAATAAGTCAGACACCAAAGGAAAAATACATGATCTCACTGATATGAAATGAGTAGAATAAGATTATTCATAGAGTTTGTTGGAGAATGTAGGTTACTAGGGGATGAATTGGGGTAGGGAATGGGGATTTAATTCTTAAAATACACAGAATTTATATTTGGTTATTTTTAATATTTTGCAACTGGATGGTGATTATGGTGACATAACATTGTGAACAAAATAAACAACATTGAATTATATATGAGATTGTTATTAAAAGAAGAAATTTTAGGCTATATCTATGTCACTAGAATAAAAATTAAAAGATAAAACATAGGACTCTACAAAAACATGAACCTTATTATAAATGATGGACTATAGTTAATAGAACAATGCTAAAAGTGTTCTTCCATGAATTATTAAAATTATTAAAAATTATTAAAATATTTAAACATTTATTTTAAAAAATTACCCAAGTATGCAGGGTGTTAATAAATGGAAAATAAACTGGGAAAACACACCCTATTGTAAACTAGGGACTATAGTTATTGGTACAATTAAGATATTTGTTTATTACTTATAACAAATGATCCACAGTAATACAAAGTATTATTAATGGGGGGTATATAGAAAGGTTGCATTTTCTGCATGATTTTTCTATAAAACCACAACATCTCTAATCAAAAAGAAACAAAAACACCCAAACAAAAAACATCCAAGAAGAAAAGAATAAGCTCATGGTATTTCCCAAACCAACAATCACTGCTGTATAGTCTAAACATCATTCTGTGAATAGATGAATATAATTGAATATAATATATGATATTCATTTATAATATAAATGAATATAATTGAATATATGGTTGATGTTTGCTTCAAGTATGGTTTCATTAAAAAGAAAAAAAACATATTTGAAACATAGTCATCAGTGATATGGCAAAGATTAACAGTATGTTAAACTTGGTTTGTTTTGAATACATCATAAGGTACTTTTCCCACAGGAAGAGCTATACTCTTGTAGTAAGAATATATCATGTCTTGATACTTCCTTGATAACCTACAGAAGATCTCTAAATGATGTTGGCCTTTGGTGTGAGTAAATTTACTCCTGAGTAAATGAGCTAGGAAGAATACCAGATTACACTGGAAAACAGCCACCTGTGTGGGAGGGTGGCTGCCTACCAAGAGAAAAAGGAGAACATTTCCAACAATAATTAGCAAATAAAGGTGTAGTGAAAAATTTGTACAAAGATTTTAGTATAATGACATGAAAATATTTTTGTATGTAAAATTGGAAATACGTGAAACATTGCCTCATTAAAACTGTGGTCACTTGAGATTCTTGAACACTTCTGCCTTTTAGATTCCTACTCAGAAGGCCCTTGACTGGAAATCTTCACTGAAAATAGCAAAGGGTGGTAAACCATCTTCTTACAGAGCACAGTGCCCATGTGTAGATTTACACTCAGACGCATTAGCTATTTAAATCTACCACCAAACTGTATTAGTTATAATTCTAGATAGGAAGTATCTAACTTTACTATCATTCTAATTAAAAATTGTTTTCACAGTTGCATTCATAATGTTTTTTCCCTTCAACTACTTTTTCCTGAAGGCCCATTACATGCTAGAAAATATCAAAGCACTGAGACTTCATAGGTGAACAAACAGATGTAGTCCTTTTTCTCAGGGTGTTTATATTATATCCATTCTGAATAATTTAATGAAAGCCCAAAAGAAAATTAGGAATTCTTAATCCACCCTTTTACAAAGAAAAAATAAACTTTACAGAAAATGAGCCAAATACCAAGGTCAGGTAAGTGGCAGGTAGGCCACTGAGCTAGGTCTAGGGATGCCAGCCTGATCCAGTGAGCTTTCTAGCAAGATCCCACGCCACCATTACCACCACCACCACCACCCAAAACAAATAAACAAAGAAACAAGCAAGCAAACAAACCCTGAGCCTTGAGCATTTTTAAATATAAAATCATAAAATTTGGGTAAAAATATTACTTCATTACAAAGAATACTCCCCCAAGTATCTATGAAATTCAAACACAGACACACACACACACACACACATACACACACTGATCTAGTCTTGTTTTATCTTGCATAGAAATGGACTTACTAGAAGTTTTAGGTGAAATCATATTAAAACCTGCAGCACTGACAGTCCTTAGACACATCATTTATTCTGCCCTGAGCAGGTGTGCTTGGTGGTGGTCTCCTTTGATGATCTGAGTCAGCCCAGGGCCAGATATAGCCACCAGGCAAGACAAATTCTAATCAGCAGACTAGCATTTCCTTCTTCCAGCCAGTGCCTCCCTGCACTTCTCCACCACTTCCAGTCAGTGAACTACCCTCAGGCTTCAAGTGATTCCCTCATTCAACTTCCCCCATTACTGTCCTAACTCTGCCCATTATATATGTCTGGTGGTGGAAGTCTCTGCTCTGGCCATAGACCTGAAACTTCCTTGCCCCCCACTTCATAGTGTTCCATGCTTGAGCTCTTGTCCCATATTGTGGAGGTTTGGGAGTCAACCCTGAAATCAAACTGCACAAACTCCACCCAGCCAAATGAACCTTTCCCTTTAGACCCTTTTGGTGGTGGCATGCAGGCTTAGCCAACACCTCCAAAAGTTTGGGACAGGCTTGGACTAAGTCTATTTAAATTTATTTTTGTTGGTGGAGCCATCCTCTAATACTCAACAAACAAAATATCAATAAAGCATTGCCAAAAGCAGAATTACATTGTGGCATATTTTAAATGCTTTACACTTTATAAATAATCAATTAACATATATAAACATTAGGACTGTATAATCTCACTTGGAAAAAATTAAGTAAAATAATTTGAACCCCTGTGTCAATGTGAGGTACTACCCATGACCTAGATTAGCCCTCCTGGGACATGACAAATTTTGTTTCCTTTCCTATTATTTATTTTACATTCTGGAATATTATACACATAAGAATTTAGGGACACTGAAATTTTGGTAAATCAGGGTCATCTTTACGGTGCTTTATCCCAGCAAGCCCAACTTAAAGTGGGAAATTATAGCTGCAATTTCACTCCTATAAATAAATAAACTTAATTATGACTTGCCACTGCAAGGGTTCTTCCTAATTTACAGGAGAGGCAGGCTAGAACAGGGACCTGAGGGTAAAAATGGTGTCATAGGAAAGCATTAGGGCAATAAGGACAAAACAGTTCATGTAAACCACCTGCTTATGGACACCCATATTTGCCTGTGGGTGACAGCAGAAATTCCTGCCACCAAGGGAGGAGTCAACTGCCCAAGGCCAAATACCTGAAGACAATAGGTAATGAGAAGCCCCATTAATACCCCTCCCTTGACCCCCTACTCAAGCAAGCACTCAGAACCAGTGAAAATGTTATGCTTCCAATCCTTCTTTTGCATACTCATGAACATTGAGAATGTTGTAAGTCACAAGTCTTCATTTACATGGAGGAATGAAGGAAAGCAGGTAAGGCCAGGCTAAAATAAGGCTGCATGCATCTCTCCCTTGAGCATGCCCACATCCCTGTCTCCACTGTGTACTTTTCTTTCACTTTACAATAGACTCTTTACTTGCTTCCTTAAAATATGGCACATCCTTAAATTCTTTTATGTGATGTGGCCAAGAACCTGAAAACCCAACACAGGCAACATCTTTTGAAGCCAGAAAGGAGAATTGGTAGCACTCTGGACCACCTGACAGAGTGGTGAGTCCAGGCTTTTAAAAGAACCTATCTGTCCCTCTTTCGTCTGTTTGTCATTTACTCCTATCAATTCAAGGCGTTCCAGGATGGGCTTCTAAAGGATATAACCTCAGGCTACCCAGAGTCCTCTGGCTCTGTAGCACAGGAATTAGGGCCAGGAAAGGCTGACTGAATACTTTGATATTCCAAAATAACCACATGGGAGGCCAGTAGCAGTCATGCCATTTGTTTACTCACATTTCCCAAAAATGGCTGATTGGGCAGCAACTTTGCTGTACAGTAGGGAAATAAAGATTATATAGGAATATACAGCACAAAGAGAGGGTCTAACTAATGCATAGAGCAGCTGCAGGGTGCATGTAGCCTAGTAAATGATTAACAGTGAGTGTGTACATAGGGGGGGAATTGTGTGGGTTCCCAGAACAGTAAATCATTGCTATGAGCAAATAACATTCCTTTGAAGCAGACTGTGTTTGCTATCTTGGCATTAAGCTCTCTCCTGCTGAGGTGGAGTGGGCCACCAGCCTATATGGTCCTCCCCCTCCAAGCACATCTCCCTTCAGGATATGGAAAAGTCATTCCTTCTATATACCATACAGGCTTTCTCCTTGGAGGTGGCAGGGGCTAGACCCCAAGCCATACAGATATAAGGAGACTCTGTTTGGCAGGTTATACCATTCTCAAGACTTGACTAGGGAACTTCCCCTAGACAGATAAGAGTCCACCAGAAAATCCCTGGGCCCTCAACACAAAACTGTTCCTCTACCCTTCTCCCAGCCATTTTCCCACCTTCTCTGTGATTTCCCTATCCTCTCCTTATGCCTTCACTCAGAATATGACTACCACCAGTTGTGGCACCTCCTTAGGCCAACAGTTGACTCTTTTAATGTGGGACAGTTTCAAACTTCTGGATACTGCCATCCTTGTTGGGTCTGTAAGTGTCTCAATAATGGAAATACATTTGTCAGGGAGGCCCCCAAGACTTCCATCCTTAGCTATGTGATTTGTCCCTTCCTCAGTCCCTTGGAGGCACTGAGGTCCCTGTGAATCCACAAAGTCTGGTATCCCCAAGGCCACTTGCCTAAAAGGTGCATGACAACCAGTCTCTGGCTTCTCAATGTATGGTTTGTCTGTAAGCCTCAATCCCTGACCAAAGCCAAAAAACAAGTCCCTGACCTCTAGTCCATAGTAATCTGGACCATTGTAAAATTCCTTCCCTGACCACTCCTTAAATTGCCTAAAAATGTAGATCACTCTAGAAGGAAAAGAACCTTAGCAAGAATTTTTTCTATGGAGGAAGTTCAGCTTGGTAGCTTCAGTCTGGAAAACAGACCCAGAAGACTACCAAGACTTGTAAGGCCCTGCGGATGCCGAATAGCAGGGGCTCCCAGTCCCCAAGATGCCAGGATGACCAGTAGATCTCCTGATCTCTAGGATGCTGAGATGGTATATTAGTCAGCCAAAGAGTTGCTAATGCAATGTACCAGAAATCTGATGCTTTTTATAAAGAGTATTTATTTGGGCTAAAAGCTTACAGTTACAAGGCCCTAAAGAATCCAACTCAAGGTACCATAAGAGGTATTTTCTTACCAAAGTCTGTTACCACATGTTGAAGCAAGATGGTTGCCAAACTCTGTGAGAGTTCAGCCTTCCTCTTCCCCTTAAAGTTCTGTGAGCCCAGCTTCTTCCCATCTCAGCTGTAGGCTACAAGGCTCATTTTTTTCAGGGCCTCCTCAGCCACTCAGATCTCTGGTCTCTTCAGCTGCAAACTATCAGCTGAATGGCTCAGCTTTCCCCAGGGCTTTAGCTGTTTGTTCCTTCTCCTTAAAGTTACATGGCAGGACCAATATGACCAAGTTCTCTCCTCTTCTGTGTCGTCTTCCATGTCTATAGAGTTCTATCTCTTTTCTCATGTGTCTTCTTGATTGAGTGTCCATTTATATAGCCCAAGTGGATGGAAACTCAACCCTGAGTGATGCCCTACTGATGTGGTTGAATCAAATGCCCTGAATTGATTTAATTAAGCAAACTTAAAACCTTTGAATTTAAATCGATCAAAGGGTATCATACCCAGAGGAACAAACCACTTTACAAACATAATCTATATATATTTTTGAAATTCATAAATAATATCAAACTGCAAAAGATGGTGAGCAGTTTTTCAGTCAGATCTAGGAGTGGGATGCCACTAAAGACTGATGCATGCACTCTCATGCTTCCTTAGGATAATAGGCAGTCCCTTCAGCATTCCCACGGACTCCCACAAGGTTGTCCTTACCAAAACTGGAATGACCTATCTATTGATGGTCTAAAGAGAAAGAAACTAACCTTTTCCTGTAATACAGCATGGTCATAGTATAAATTAGAAGATGGTCAGGTATGACCATTAAATGGAACATTTAATTATAACTCTTTAGTCAGATCTCATGTGTAAAAGGGAAGAAAAATGGCTAGAAATACCCTATGTCTGGGATTTTCTGGCTCTGTATGAGAATGAGAGTCTAATGTGTTCTTGTCAATTGTGCTATGCACCGGGAAAATCCAAAGCAAAAGGAGTAACACCCTTCTGAAAAGGAAAAAGACATCTTAGATGATCCCTTTCTTATTAGCTAAGCCCATTGTGATCTTGTCCAGCAGGCCACACCTGAAGAAGAGCCTTTTCCCATCCAGCAAAAAAACCCACAGGACTTTACCCTTGTGAGAGGTAGCTAGTGGGAATGAAGCCCCCAGAGATGCCCTGCTTCACATCTCATCAGCTGCAAGTCTTCCCTGGATCCCTCATCTCCATTCCTAGCAGCTGCCTGGGGATTTCCCTGGATGACCAAGGCAGGAGGATCTGGCCAAGGTTTCTGCCATGGGCATTCACTGGTCACTTTGTGTGAAGGTGGTTTAGTCAGGTCTTTCCCTATGCTAAATAAGTATGTAAAATTATTCTGTTCTAATCTGTGCTTAATTTCTTTAACTTTGTCAGTCTGCTCATGCTTAGGAGCTCTAAATCATTTTTGGGGTTCACCTCCTAATTTTATATTTAAGTCGCGGATCTTGTTAACTTTGAGCATCTCCTGATTTTGAAGTTCTATCTTCGTGACTTCTGTTGGTGTTGAATATCTATGGGAAACTCTCATAATGTGCTGGTTATATCTCCTTTGGGATGTACATTGGATAATGGGTCTAAAATTGGAGGGTATCCCTCCAGAAAAAGAAATTGATTTTTGATTGCAAAGTTGCCTGGCCAGAATATAAATTGGGTAACAGTGAAAAGTATTCTGAATATGAGCCTTTAAATTTCAATATTTTCTTGCACTTGGATTTGTTTTGTAATAGAAATCACAATTAGAATTAGTTCAACTGTTGGAAAAGTGGATAAGATTAGCAACATTAATGCTACTAATAAATAGTTTTGGTTGCTTAGCTGATGAACAAATGTGCCCAATTTGTTTTGAAGTGGAAATTCACTAGAAAATGTAAGAGTCATGACAACATCATTATACAGATGCCTTTATATTATAAAATAGTAAAAAAATATATATATATTTGAAATTGCTGAAACTGGCTGGATTAGGTCTAGACTTGCTATTGTGATGGTAATTCTAAACTGAACTTACATTTTTTTATGGTTACTTATGGACTAGCTTCACCCATGTGTATACTTACTATTGTGATGGTAATTCAAGGCTAAGCTTACTTAGTTTATGGATATTTCAAGACTATCCTCACTTTTATGTATACTTGCCATTGTGATGATAATCACTATATTCTCCCCTATTTGAGTCCATAGAAACTTCTGATACCCATGGTTTGGGGGAAGGGAGGTTTGAGACACCCCTGTCTCCCATCCTTCCAGTGGTATTAATAAATCTGCTTTCTCTCAGGACCATTCTGGTGTGAATTCCAATTCATCTGTTCTGGGCAAGAACTGAGAGGGAACTCTGGAGGGTTTCCTTCAACTTGGCACCCCCACATCTTTGGGGAAGTTACTGCCATGGAATCCTTGATCCTTGGGTTTGGGTGTCTACTCTTCCAGCACTGTGGCCACCAGAGTTCTTTTTTCTGTAACAAGTGAGCAGTGAGGGGTCTCCCAACTTGAGCATCAAGGATTCTGAAAGCAGGTCATGGGGGAAATCAATTTTCCTTGAGTTTTCAATGACCTCAGTGAGTAAGTACTGTAATTGCTGCTGCTCATCCAAGGTCAAAATGAGAAATAAGCAGAGCTCTGAAGTAAAGGAAAATGTTGTAGATGTATTTTAAAGTACTGGGAAAAAATTGACTATATGTAAATGACTAAAAGGCATGAAATTTTTTGCAAAACTTAATGGTCACTGGCAGATTAATCAAAGTTAGCC
Organism: Cabassous unicinctus; assembly: GCA_029593785.1. Taxonomy (NCBI): domain Eukaryota; kingdom Metazoa; phylum Chordata; class Mammalia; order Cingulata; family Chlamyphoridae; genus Cabassous; species Cabassous unicinctus. The sequence continues at coordinate 43,017 of JAQZBX010000221.1, forward strand.
TTCAAAGGGATCTTTTGAATATAATGTTATTTTACAGGTAAACATATTTTGTAAGAGAATGAAATTTATATGTAAAATTAGTGTGTTGTGTGTTTTTGTTTGTGTGTCTTTTTGTTCAGTGTGTATTTTCATATATTTGGATGGTAATATCAAATTAACAAGTGAAAATCCTTAAAAGATCTCTATTCAAATTGTTAAAATTTAAATAAGTGCTTATATATGTATAATTTGGAACCCAAATTAGAGAAGCTAAGCAGGATGGAATGATAATATCAAAATCTAAATATATAAACTACAGGATGAAGAAAAAGTTTATCCTAAGACACTTGACATACCAGCCCCACCAGAGCCTTGTTTTTGAACTAGTCCTAAACGGCACTCAAAACGTGCAAAATAAAGCACACCAACTTCAGGTAGATGCAGCCTTTAGAAGCACCTAGTCTTTTCTAATCTTGTGGTCCAGTATCCTTTTTGTGGGAATATATATCCCCTAAATCCTAATTAAGTTTATTTCTTCCAGAATCAATGCCTTGTTAACCATATGGGGATTTCATCCAGCTTCACCCAAGGTGCCAGATTTGTCTTTTCCCAACTGTGGTAGAATAGCATGAGGGTTTCACACCTTGTCAGGTAGGACGTACTGCCACTAAGCAGCAGGAAGTAATTTCATAAAACTGACCATTTTCCTTTGGCACACTTTAAGAATAAAGTTGTACACCCTCAGAGGGAGGATTAGAGGCAGGCTAGATTAAGGAATAAACAGATGACTCTGGGACCTGGGAGAAAAACACAGCCATGAAACACGTGGGCATGGAGACCCCACAAGATGGCTGCTGAAAGAACCCCATGAGAACCCCCATTCAGAACAGGATTTCTTCTGGGATCAAGGGAAAGCCCTGCATATTCTCAAGGGGCCTTATCATTGTGCCCTCTTCGGGGATTGATGGGTGTGATAACCAATAAAAACAGTAAACAGATGGGATTCCTCCCCCTACATTAGCAAAGGGGAAGAATAATTAATGGTTTAAAAAGCAAGCACAGGGACTAAATTGCCCAATATGCCCTTTCTCTCCCTGCCCGGACCAACATGTAAGTAGGCCTGGGGACTGGTAACCTGTAAATCAGCCCTTTTTAGCCTTTTTAAAACCATTTTGCCCTTTTTCCCTTTCTCTGCCTGGACCTGTCCACATTTGTACCTGGAACCCGTAATCTGTTATTTTCTTTCTCTTCAACCATTTTCTTAATAAACTACTGGTCTAACCTGGCATATACTTAAAATTCTTTTTTGTAACATAGCCAAGAACCTAGAGAAAATCTGGCAACACGAATACAAAGTTTCATTTTTATAACTGTGTAACCTTTAACACATAACTGGACACTGTGGTATTCTCCCTTACGTTATCACCAATGCCTTATCAAGATTTAGTTAATTCTTAACAATCCCTTCAAATCCCCTTTGTTTAGTTCAGTCTGGGGGATTTACAAATGTTCAACTTATGTTTTTCTAGTTCAAATCATTATCTTATATGGATTAAACTATGTACAATTTTATGTATTACCCCATCCAAAGTTTGTCAGTTAATGGATGTTAATTAAGCAATTTATAAAGCAGTTTGGAACCTCTAAAACAGTGCTTACCTCAGCAAACCTTGGAGACCTGTGATTACACACTTCCAATTAAATCAATCAATCAATAGCCCTTAATATCTCAACCCCACTAACCCCACCCACCTTTGGTTTTCATAAAAACTCCAAGTGTCTTCAAAATGAAGAAAATTGTTGTGAGAATTTTCTCCTAGACTCCTTGCTTGCACAATGTAATAAAGACTCTTTATCTCTTTGATATAATGATGTCTCAAGATTGGTCTTTGAGGGCATCAGGTTGATTAGCAGGTGTTTTTTCCAGCAAAAGAAGAATCTACAGAATGGGAAAAAATCATTGTAAAACATATATCTGATATTGGTTTAACAACCAGAATACATAGAGAAGTACCACATCATAATAAAAGGACAAATGCTCCAGTTTAAAAATGGGCAAAGGCCTTGAATAGAAATTTCTCCAAAGAAGATGTACAATAATCTCATTGCATATGAAAATTACCTCAAAATCACTAGTCATAAATGAAATGCAAATAAAAGTCACATGAGATACAACTTCACATACACTAGGATGGCTATTATTTTAAAAACAGAAAATAACACATGTTGACAAGGATCTACAAAACTGTAACTTGTTAGGAATTGAATCATGTCTTCCACAAATGATATGCTAAAGTCATAATCCCAATTCCTGTGCAAGGGAACTTATTTGTAATTATGACCTTTGAAGATATACGTTAAGATGTGGTGAAACTGCACAAGGGAAGTCCTTTATACAATATGGCTTATGTTCTTCAAGCAAAGTAAGTTAGGGAAGTGGGAAAGCAGAAAAGGCCTGAAATAAGAAAAACTAGAGAGAAAGAGACTTGTAATGGAGGATTGTCATCATCAGAAATCTACAGACTTTGGTGAAAATGTAGCCTTGTTGACACCTTGAGTTTGGACTTCTACCTTCCAAACTCAATATATTCCAGTCAATATATTCCTGTTATTTAAGGCAACCCATTATATGGTATTTGTCATAGCAATTTTGGTGAACTAAGACACTCTCCAACCCTCCCCACAGTAAGATTCTTTGGGTGTTTTATCCACTAGGGAACAAGGCACTGGGTAATGCATCTCCAACATTAAAGTTCATAGAAAACACCTGGGGGTATTGTAAAAATGTTTGTGTGTGTGTGAGGGGGTTGTTATACAGAACTCCCTATATATTTAGTATAATTTTTCTGTAAATCTACAACTTCTCTAAGAAATATTGTTTATTATTATACTTTTTTAAAAAAAACAGTAAAAGTATAAATTCTGATTTTGTAAATATGGATGAGAATGAGAATTACACTTTATTATGCTCATGGACGATGCTCATGCTACTGAACTAGGGTCTACCTTTTAAGAATCAAATACCTAGGAATGTTGGTTGCTTTTTCTGGTTTATGGCATTGATATGAGCCTCAAAAGTCACCTAGCTAGTGGGGGAGGGTATGCTTCTCAAATTCTGCCTCTCTTACTTTAGCTAGGCAATGGTTCTCATTCTTTTCATATTTGTCAAATTTTTGAAGAGTTACAAATATTTGGGTCTTTCTGGGGGATGAGTTGTAGGTTTTGACAATGAATGAAGTGGACTTCACATAACAATAGGCACAATAGGTGCAGTGGGCAAGCCAGGGAGCTCATGTCTTGTCTTCATTGGGGAGCTGCTACTGAAGTGTGGTTCAGATTTTTAAACTTTTAAAGAGAAGCCTGAAATTTATATTTTACATTAAATCTCTTGATTTTTAAATGTTTACTTGTTGGTAACTCAATTTAATTTTAAAATGCTGGAAGGCCAAGATTCTTCTGATTTTCTAGATATGTTTGATATCTTGAATTCTCTTATTTTGTGATATACGTATATAAACAGTCATCAGCCAGCTGTATTTATAAGTTACAATTCATCAAGGTGTAAAATTAAGATTTGTGTATCTTACTATATGTGAGTTATGCCACAATTAAAAATTGAGAAAATAAAAACCTTGGATGGGAATGAGCACACCAACTGAAAAATAGTTGCTGTCTCTAGAAGTGGAGACAGGGAAGGAATGAGATTGACATTACCTGTATTTCTAATATTGTTACTTTGAAGAAAGAGACAGCAGGATCAAATGTGGGAAAAAAAGTTTTGCAATTCAATGGTGCCTATGTTTCTGTTTTATTATTTTAGTTATGTGTGAAATATTTCATAATGAGATATTTTAATATTACAAAACAAAAGCCTATGAAGCCATCATTACATGGACCAAACAAAACCCCTCAGAAGTTATTAAAGGATTTCATTGGTCTTCCTAAAGGCCTGTATTGCTGCTGGGTTAGGAATATTTGCTGCCCTGAACCAGCTTTCCTACATGGTTCCGTAAATACATGCTCCTTCCTTACCACAGCTGTGTTGTGATGCTATGCATGATGAGTTGTGCCTTCCTAAACCATGTGCCATACAATCAACTCAGCCCTGTCTCCCATATGCCCCTTGTCAAGTAATGGATCATTATCATTACATCCTCTGCTGTAAAGTTAAATATTAACCCTAATTTGAAAGCACCTCTATTAAGTCCAAAATTCAGACCCATTAAAGAAAAGGATTTTCAGACCCTGAAAGAAATATAGCATAATGTTTAAATGCGGTATATTAGAATACCAACTCCCACAATTTACTAGTTGTATGCCCTTGGGTAAATTTGTTTCCAAGACACAATTCACAATTGGCATCATGAAAATGATAATAGTAGCTACCTATTTGGGTTTATGTGGATTCTAAAATTACAGAGCATCTGGTACATAACTATCCCACAGTCATTACCTATTATTAAGTTATTAACATTAGGTGAGATATTTCCTAAATCATGCATTAATTCTGACATCACACATTGTTCAATTGGTAGCTGGCTACTAAGCCTCAAAAGGAAAATATTTTTAACTCTGATCCAAGTAGCAAATGTTATCAAATATTGTCATGGGTATTTCAGCAGGCACTAAGGTAATCAAATATTTTGTTTCCTGTCCACCTGTTTCTGTCTTTTGTGAAAGACCTCAAACTGATAAAGCAAATCTCAGGGAAAAATTGATTCATGGAAGACTCCAGCTGGTTCATTTTCTCCCTGACTTAAACTTCAGAACCACTGGAGGGAAAGGGACTGTGCCCCTACCTTTGACAGGGCTGTTACCAGGGAAGTTTGATTTGTTGACTTGCAAGAGATGCAGTTTGGGAATTCTTACCTAAAGTAATCCTCCAAGGAGCATCAACATGCTGCTGCTGAGAAACACAAAAATGTCTTTATTAATGACTAATTAATATGTAATGGATAAACACAGATCCAAGAAGATCCATTTCCAAAGGACATATATTTTAACTACTATTTAGTTGGACATTCTTTGTCTTTTAAACTAGAAGAATTAAGTTTCTTCTCCTGAAATTTGAGTTTTCCCATGCTATGTTCTCCAGAGAGGACATTTCCTCTGATAAATCACTAAGGCACATTGGTGCCTGAAATGGGGAGAGGAGCTAATTATTCTGAGAGTGCATTTCATACATGGGAGTCTCCTTATATTTCAGGAGATGCACTTTTTCAGCATTTCTGCAGTGTTTAGTCATAACTTCCACATATGTCCTGAGCCCCCATCCCTTACATTGGTCTAAAACTCTTCTGGTACTTACCACAGCCTGCTTAAAGATTACAGATTAAAATCAGATTAAAAAACAGATTACAAATTAAAATACAGATTAAAATCAAAATGGGAAGTAGCACACCAGACATAGTCTAGGGAAGTGCCAAACATATAATGCCCTTTGTCCTATTCATGTAGAATTGTTGGCATCTTATTTTCCTAACATCAATATGTGATTATATGCCTATAGTATTGCCAACCAAGGAAGTTTACCAAAGGTTTTACTGTCTAGAATTACCATTGAATGTCAATCACATTGTAGCAGTTTGATATTATTTATGAATTCCAAAAATAGATACTGGATTATGTTTGTAAACTGGTCTGTCCCTCTGGGCATGTTAGATTAAATTAGATTCAGAGGTTTTACTTTTACTTGATTAAATGATGTTTAAGGCTTTGATTGGCCCATGTCAGTAGGATGTTGCATCCTTTTTGCTAATACACAAATACTTTCTGCATAGCTAACCTGTCAGGATACCTTTAGCCTCCAGTTTCTTCAGAGGCAGAATTGATAATGCATAGGCTGAAACTCCCACCATAAATCACATTATTATATTGTCCTTTAGCCAAAGACCCCAGGCAAACAAAGACATTCCTTTAAGGCAAGTCATCCCAAGGGCCCAAAGATCACCTCCTAGTTGCCAATGTCAAAGTCTAGACTTCTCTTTATATAAGAATAATTGTTTACTACACAAATGTTTTTCCACCCTCACTTCCACAGTCTCCAAAATAATATAATCTTCTTCAGGGCACACAAAGTTATTTCAGAACTGGGTATCCCTATCCAGAACTCCAGCCTCATTTCCACTTGTTGACTTGCACCCTGTGTTTCAGACAGACCATCCATTTGCACACTGTTCTCTGCCACAGTCTTCCATCTTTTTACATTGCAAACTCATCTGGGCTTCAATATTGATCCCTGCCAGGACCACCTCAGGAAACTTTTCCTGAAATATGCAGGAGGCATGAGCACACTGCTGCCAGTTGTATATACTTCCAGTACTTCCAGTGCATCTGAGCTATATTGTAAATCCAGACATATAATTTTTATGTGAATCTCCCATTTTTTCTTGTTTAATTTTTAAAGTAATTAGTTATAACACCATTTAAAGAAATCATAAAATATTGCAATATTTCCCTCTCTCCAGATGCCACCCCTGTCAACCATTTTCTTTTGTATCCTTTCAAACACTCATACAAATACAAAAACATATATACACCAATCACACACACACACACAATACTTTTTTATATGGATGGTAACCATTTGTTAACTTATTTTGGTATTTTACTAATCAATATAAAATATTAAAAAATGACATTCAAACAAAACATATTTGTTCACTTGGGTTAGGAATCACCTAGGCATGTGACTCATGACACCGTAAAATGAAAAGCTCCCTGAAAACAAGGGTTGTGCATTGGTTGGCATCTCCTTCAATACCTAGTACTATGCCTTCAAACAATTGCACCCAATATATACAACACATTCATTCAAACCTTTATTAAGTACCTACTCTGTGCTTAAACCTACATCTGTCCAAGCTTCCAGTTAAAGTGTTTTCTGGGCAACATTGGAGACAACAAGAAGGGCACCTATGTGACTTGTTCGGTCTCATGCCCTATAGGAACACACCCAGAACCCATCTGTCTGCAGGTTCATAATTTGCCTGCCTTCCAAATTTTATGGCTTTCCTTGGTCTAATAACAAATGAAAAGAAATAGCAGATCACTCCTGGTTGTCTTGCTTGCCCTAACTGGGCATCTGCTTGTGATGATGGTCTAACCCCTATGGACTGATTCCACCAGTATTCCCAAGGTAGCGGTCATTCCTAAGAGCAGAGTTTCTATTTCTTGGTCTCCATAGGGCAAGACATGCCAGTTTGGGAATAGCAAAGCCCAGTACCATCATGGTGTGTTGATTTATCCTGAGGCACCGGACTGAAAGGGCTGGCTCCTGGAAGGAATGTCTGTTTCATTATTTTCTAATGTTTTTATTTTCAAATTTATCACATTTCAATTCCTTTACGTGTACATGCATACATATGAAACAGCCATTATTTCACTTGACACTTATGGTCACAAAATTTTTATTTTATTTTTTTCTTATATCTGGTTCTACCAACATGTGCATCTATAATTATCAGAACAAATATATTGAATAAAAATCAAATGTTCTTTTTTTGGTTTTTTTTATTGTGGGTTACAGAACAGTCATGCATAAAATATTGGATTTACATATACCACCCTATTGAAACCTTGCAATGATGTGAAACTTTTGTTACAATTGATAATAGCACATTTTATAATTGGGCTATATTATAATTATAGCACAATTATAAAAATGATTTAATTTTTATTCTGTAATCATATATAAAATCTAATGTTTCCCATTTTAATCACCTTCAGATATATTTTCATTGCTCTTAATTACATTCACAATGCCATGCTACCATCATCATCATCCATTACCAAAAATTTTCATCATTCCAAATAGGAACCCTGTGCATTTTAAGCCTTAGCTTCCCATTCCTTATCCTTACCCTGTTCCTTTGACATGTTCAGTGAAATAAATCAGACACAAAAGGACAAATATTGTATGTTCTCACTGATTTGAAAAAAATTAGAATAAGGAAACAGAGTCAGAATGTAGAATATATGCTATAGAATGATATTTTAAAAGTGTTTTCTCATATGCATGTAGGTGATGAGTATAGAAATTACAAGTAAGGAAGTGAAGTTCCCTTAATCTTGAGGAATAACTAAGTATTCTGAAAAAAAAAAAAGGAAAATGTGTAGAGAGGATGTTCATTAACCTCCTGTTCACTGTCTTTAATTTTAGATTAGTAAGTTGAAAAATTGTAAAACTTTACATCAGGGATTGCAGAAAGTCCTATGAGACGAGGCAAATTCAATAATGTATATAATGGGCTAATTTAAGATGGAGTTTTCTTCCCCTGAATCTTTGCCTGGCTCAACCCTAATTGTCCGTGTGATATCTCTTTCATTTTGTTTTAATTTTTTAAATTTTTTTTAAAGATACATAGATTAAATAAATGTTACACAAAAAATATGGGGATTTGCATATGCCCCACCTCCCACACCTCCCACAACCTCCAACATAAACATCCTTCATTAGTGTGGCACTTTAATTGCAATTGATAAACACATCCTGGGGCTTTGCCATTAAGCATGGACCATAGTTCACATAGTAGACCACACTCTCCCACACAGTTCTGCAAAGCTTATCTATAATGCTAAATGCCCTATGTCCAATGGATTGTAACACCTATCACACATTTTAATTGCCTAATTGGCTTTGACATTTGTAAATAAACTTCACGCTTATTTTTTTACATTTTTTAAAGAGTAGTTATAGGCTTAAAGAAATATCATGCAGAAAGTACAGAGTTTCCATATACCCCACTCATATATGCAATTTTCCTTATTATTAGTGTTTTAATTTTGCTACTGAAGTGGAATGCTTCATGCAAATAATGACTCCCCGGAGAAAATTTCAATGAAACCTTTATTACCGACCAGGGTGCACTCCCTAGTGAGAGTCACGCTTAATGTTCAGTGACAGCAGTTTTTATAGAACTCCTTCCCGCATTGCCACTTCTTTCTCACGCGCGCCAAAAGCAGGATTGGTTTAATCATCATACATATTTCTATAGCAACCAAAAGTAAGATTGTTTTAATCTTACATATTTCTATAGCAAAGCAAGCAAGCAATGTTCCAGAAGCTGATGTTTACCATTAGCATTCCAGCAGGGAGGGGGAGTGGTTGATCTTTGGGGCATGACATGCTGATGCTATTCAGACCCGGATGGGCACCTGGGTTTCCACCCGCAATTGTTAGAGGATTCTTCTACTGGGAATTTCCTGGTACTGTTTTATTTCCTTCTCACTACAATTGATGCAAAAATTCTATTATAATGATACTAACTGACTTCTATAGTTTGTTTCTATCATTTTTTTGAAAATTTTACCTTTTATCTACCTTCAAATATATTTATATATATTTGTGTTTTTTGTCCTACTTATCCTAAATATAATTTATATACCAAATAAGCCTTAACTTCACATTACCTACTCCACCTATGCCCCAGGTAAAATGTATTCTAGTGTTTGATCCTATAGATTTATATATTCTAATTATGGCACATAAGTGAAAATATGCAGTATTTATACTTTTGTGTCTGGCTTGTATCAGTCACAAAATGTCTTCAAAGTTCATATATATTGTAGCAGACTTTGGTACTAGCTTCCTTTTTACAGCTAAATAAATTTCATTTTATGTTGTATTGGTTATGGTTGTCGAGGAAATGGAACTGACATATATATAATGTACACAATTTAAATATTATTATATTGTAGAAATTAGCTCCATGTGACTGTGACTATGGGTATGTGCAAGGCAGAATCCTGTAGGGGAGGCTGCAAGCTGGGAACAATAATGAGTGTTTTTAAAGAATTCCCCAGGACAACCTGCCTTGCTGAAGAAGAGATGGAAATTCTTTCTGACTACTGAAATCATCAGTTACTCTGCCCCCAACCCCCTCTCTTAATGCTTTCAACTTATTGGAAAAGATGTTTCTCATTGTTAAAGGCAGTCTCCTTAGTTAATTGTAGATAAAATCAACCATAGATGCAATCAATTTAATGGAGGTTTACATGCATGGGATATTTTAACAGTAACAATCAGGACAGTGTTTGCTTGACCAAACAACTGGGCACCACAATCTAGCCAAGTTGATGCACAAATTTAAGCATCACGTATATATATACCACAGTATGTTTATCCAGTCATCTGTTGATTGATGCTTAGGTTGCTTCAAATTTGTGACATTGTGAACAACTTTGCTATGAATATCACTGTGCAAATATCTGTTCCAGTCACTGTTTTCAAATCCTTGGGGGATAGACCTAGGAGTGGGATTGCCAAGACTTGGTAATTTATGCTTAACTTCCTGAGGAACCACCAAAACCACATTTACTTCCTCATTTCACATTCCCAACAACAATGAAGGTATGTTCCTCTTTGTGCATATCCTATCCAGCAATTATTATTTTACATTTTTTACAGTAGCCATTTTCCTGGGTGCATAATGCTTTCTCTTTGTATTTTTGAATTCCGTGTCACTAATTCAGATGATATGGGGCATCTTTTTATGTGCTTCTTGTTCATTTGTCTCACTTCTTTGTTGAAACGTCAGGCTTGTAACATCATACTAAATGATGTTAGCTATGGGTTTTTCAAATATGGCCTTTATCACGCTGTGGCATTTTCTTACATTCATGGATGTCTAAGTGTATTTTGTTAAGAAAGGTGCTGGATTTGTCAGGCATTCTTCCATATGTTCTATTATTGTGATGTATTACATTAAATTATTTCCTTAAGTTGCAAGGACTTTGCATAATTGGGATAAATCCTATTTGATAATAGTGTATAATTATTTCAATGTACTCATGAATTCAGTTTGTTAGAATTTTTGTCGAGTGCTTTTCCATCTATACTCATAAGGGATACTGGTCTGTTTTTGTTTTTTTTTTATGCTATCATTATCTGGCATTGGTATTGATGCCATTGAATGAGTTAGGGATTTGTCCATACCCTTGAATTTTTGGGAAAAATTTGAGCTGGATTGGTGTTAATTCTTTTTGGATAGTTTGGAAAAATTAATCTGTGAGAGAGGATACAAATAAGTAAAATCTGAAATGAAATGCGGGACATTAATTATTATCCCACAGAAATAAACACATTTATGAGTGGATACTATGAAAATTGTATGCCAGCATAGTAGAAAACTCAGATGAAATGGAAAAAATTCTATAATATAATATTGTAAAAAATATAAAAAAAAACTACCTACAATGATTCAATAAAATATAGATGATCTCAACAAATCAATAACAATTAATGAGACTAATCTAATTGTCTCTATAGATGTATTACTTCCCAATGTTGACACTTTGCATTGGAGTTCAGTTTTTCAACTGAAGAAAGCATATTAAAATATAACTATTAACTATAGTACAAAGTTTGCATTAAGTGTATATTTCCCATTGACCACCCTAATATTAATACGTTGTAATAGTGACATACATTTTTTATAGTTCATGAAAGAACATTCTTATATTTGTTCTATTGGTCACAGTCATCATCCAACACAAGGTTCACTATATTATGCACTACCATGCTGATCCTCTAAATTTCCTTCAAGTAAAAAGCATGACCTAAATTTTTCCATTTCAACCAAATGCACAAACTTAATTCAATGCTATTAATTATACTCATGGTACTGTGCAACCATCACCTTTATCCATTTACATTTACAACCAATCTAAACAAAAATTCTGTACAAACTAAGCATTGGTTCTACATTATCTACCCCCATTCTATCCCTTTGTAACTTATATTCTAAATTCTAACTCCATGAGTTTGCTTATTATACTTTGATCACGTTAGTGAGATCATACCATATTTGTGCTTTTGTGTTTAGCTTATTTCAATCAATATAATGTCCTCCAAGCTCATCCATGTTGTTGCATGCATCAGGACTTCATTCCTTCCTACATCTAAGTAATATTTCATCTTTGTATATAACACAGTTTGCTTATACATCCATGGGTTGATGGACATATGGGTTGTTTCCATCTTTTGGCAACTAAGAATAATGTCACTCTGAACACCAGTGTGTAAATGTCTGTTCAGATCCTTATTTCATTTCTGCTGGGTTTATACCTAGTAGCGGGATACCTGGCTCATATGCCAATTTTATACCTAGCATCCTGTGGAATCATCAAGCTGTCTTCCACAGGGGCTGCACCAGTTTAAATTCCTACCAGAAATTAATGGGTGTACTTCTTTCACCACATCCTCTCCAAAATCGTAGTTTTCTGTATTTTATTTAATAGTAATTATTCTAGTAAGTGATAAATGATATCTTATTGAGGTTTTGATTTGTATTTCCCTAATTGGTAGTGAGGTTAAACATATTTTCATGGGCTTTTTTTGTATTTCCATTTGTATTTCCAACGTGGAAAAACGTTATCTTCATCTTTTGCTCATTTTTACTTAGGTCATTTGTCTTTTACTGTGGAATTGTAAGAAATCTTTATATATTTTAGATATTAAAACCATATCAGATATATGGTTTCCAAATATGTTTACCTTTGCATAGGCTGCCTTTTCACATTCTTGACAAAGTCATGTGAAGAAGTTTCTCATTTTGAGGACATCTTATTTATCTAATTTTCTCTTTCATTACTTGTGCTTTTGGTCTTAACTCTAAGAAAACATTGCCTACCACAAGACTTGCACTACGCTTTGCCACCTTTACCTCTAGGAGTTTTATGGTTTGGCTATTATATTTAGGTCTTTGAAAATTTTGAGTTAATTTTTGTATAAGGTATAAGATGAAGGTAATCTTTCATTCTGTTGGATATGGATATCCAATTTTCTCAGCACCGTTTGTTGAAGAGATTATTCTGTTCAATTTCGGTGGAATTGGCAACAAATAACAATTGGCCAATGCTGTGATGGTCCATTTCTGAACCTTTACTTTGATTCCATTAGTGAGTATATATTTCTTTATGCCAGTGCTATGCTTTTATGGCCACTGTAACAATGGAATATTCTTGAAAGACAGGAAGTGTGCACCATCCAAATTCAGTCTTCTTTTTCAAGATATTTTTGGCTATTTCTGGTCTCTTACTCTTCCAAATAAGTTTTATACTTGACTTTTCTCTTCCTGAAAAGTAGGCCACTAGAATTTTGATTGGGATTGCATTAAAACTCTAAATATACTTAGGTAAAATTGACATATCAAAAATATTTAGTCTTTTAATGCATGAACATAGAAAGTCCTTTTATTTACTTAGGTCTTTTTTTTATTTTTTAAGCAATTTTTAAAAATTTTATGTATACAGGTCCTTTATATCCTCAGTTAAATTTTTCCTAGATATTTGATACTTTTAGTGCCTGGGCTCCCATTGACTTACCACACCAGTCAGAGCCTTTAGTCAAGTCATTAGCAGAAGACCAATCAATTGATATTCAACACAAGAAAAAAGGCAGGCTTGCGATTTTAGAGACCAAAATTTATCTTACCATGGGGAAATAAAGTTGAATTAAGGAAATCTGACAATATGTATATAGACTTCATATTGAAGGAATAACTGCTCATGTGTAAATATTTCTAGTAGGTCAAATTAAAACATGTCTATGACAATAAATAAATTAATTAAAATTAAAATTAGATATTAATTGAATTAATAAAATGGGCACAGCAATCTGCTTGACTCAATAATAAAACAAATATTTTTTAGTTAAAATTGTATTTTGATTTGAACGAGCTATTATTCTTCTGTGAATGAAACTGAATATTGTACAAACAGGCAGAGTAACACAAATACAAGATCTAAATAGCAAACATCTAAGACAACAAGGGATTAGATAGTTCTTTATAACAAACACACAAGCACACACAAAACCTTGTGACCTTGTAAACAAGAGGTTTGACATTACTGGATTAAATAATTGAATGTTTTTTTTACTCTAGATCTATTGGGAAAATGGAAAGGAGAAATCTCACAGTAATCTGTCATTTGCCCTTCTGGAATTTTCCAACTCAGCAGAGCAGCGATGACTCCTGCCTATCATTTTCCTCTGTATATACTTGGTCACCTCTGGCTAAGTTTCACATCATCTTAGCCATCATAGCCATCTTAACTGGCTCACCTCCCCTACCCCATGCATTTCTTCTGTAGAAAATTGGCCTTTTTGGACATCTCTTATATTTCCAACACAGTCCTTCAAGTGGTCATGACTCCCTTGATAGAAATCAGGAACATTTCTTTTACAGGCTGCCTCATGTAGCAATTCTTCTTCATTTCTTTTGTGAATATAGACAGCCTCCTTCTCCTTCTCTGATGGCCTATGATAGGTATGTTATGGTCGACCAGCCTTCACATTACACCTCCATAATTAATCCTCACATTTCCATCCAGCTGGTGGTGGGGTTCTGGGTTGTGGCCTATCTCCATACTCCACTACACAGTGTCCTAATGCCACATCTCTCTATCTGTGCTCCTAGTGTTGTTCTTCATTTCTACTGTGCTCTTAACCCACAGATGTAGCTCTACTGCTCTGTTGTTTCCTTCAGCATGATGACCTATACTGTAGGTACTCTCTTGGCTCTCACAACTTTTACCTGCATCTTGATATCTTATGTGCTTTGCTTCTCCACTACTCTCAAGATCACTTCTACTCAGGGTCAACAAAGAGCCTTTTCCACCTGTGACAGCCACCTCTCAGTAGTGGTGGTATGCTATGGCACAGCCATTGTCTTCTTCAGCCCTTCCCCTGTACACACCCCTTAGAACATTCATGTATAATGTAGTTTTTCAGATGCTGAATCCTTTCCTCTACAACCTACAGATAGGGTGCAAATGCACAGTCTTTATATGCAGCCAGGACCATAATGACTTAATTTAACAATACTAGTCTGGTGATAAAAGAGCATATCCCTAGCAGACAATACTAACAGCCATATATCCAAACATATGATTTGTTAAAGTTAATGCTGGGAAATGTGTTATACATTTTATTGTTTGATCACATTTAATCCTTTGAATACTTTCATGAACTAAAATTATTAGGCACATTTTTCACATATGAAAAATTATTTTTAAGTATTACATAGCAATGCATAAGGTGTATAACTTTAAAGTTATAAGCTTTATTTGTGCTATGCACCCTAGTTATGAAATGCACCCTAGTTATGAAATGGAATTTTTCCCATTAATTTCTCAAATGTTTTAAATTAAGATGAGTATCCCTAATGCTTATACTTATGAATTCAGATTTTGAATTAAAGAGACATGGTTTCAAATGTTAGCTCCAGAACTAGGTGGAATAGTGAGATCTTCTAATTTTAATCTTTCACTTTCTTAAAAATATTCCAATAATTTATTCAAGGTTTAAAGAATGTTTACGTTCTTCCAATTCCTTTACAATTTAAATATAGACAGTAATTTAAATGTATCATCTCACTAACATGACATGCTTCTTCTTATTGTCCGTAAAACAGAGTAACCCAAACCCCTCAGAAACTTTGCCCTAAACATGTTAACATTGCTGAGACCTGCCAATCTTCCACTACTGGGATTGTTCTGAATATATACCATATTTCAGAAAGAGATCACATTCTTAGTATATTTTTCAGATACAGAAGGATGTTTTCTTTCATTTTTGCTAAATATATTACTTCTGTCCAAGGAAAACATTAACTCCTTTGTAGACACCTCATCTACAAAATCCATGGGTTTTGCTTCAACCTATTGATCTGACAGAAAATAAATAAATAACCTTGGAAAGTGCTTATACTGGTGGTTATTTAATCTTGTAAAGTTCAATAAAATATTGAATTCCCTGTCTAACATGGTCTTTACTTCATCCATTTAATTTTCTTTCAATAATATCACCATGAAAATTAGTGGAGGTGCTTTTTTGTTTTTACTTCCACTCTTTAAATCTTATCCTGCAGACATTGTAAATACCTGTTTGAATAAACATGTGCACATACAGAGTTGAACACACACACACACACACACACACACACACACTTTCACGAAGAAAAACAAATATGAACAGGCATTATGAGATGAATATCGTCTTAGGGATAAAAAGATTCTTCCAGCAAAGCAATGTAGTTGGCAAATGTATGTTAATTCATGATATCTTCACTTAACTTAAATGTTAAATAATACAACAGAGTCCTAGTGTTAAAAATAAAACAATAATAAATGCATTTTGGAGATTATTTCTTACTTAAGCTTTACCCAGTAATGAAGTAATATTTAATTTATTAAATGTATACATTTCAAAGGTCATCTGTCAAACATGGAATTCATTAATTCACACCCTCAATCCCAGGCTGGTGTGCAAACAAGTGTTTAGAGCTACTGGTTTAGTTGTAGTAAACTACTTCAGGTTTGGTGATGCCTATATTAAGCTCTCATAAATTATATAGGTTAGTCTTGAATTGTGCAGACTATTATTCTGTGCCAATCCAACAATGGCACATATTGTTCTGATGGCTCATATCAGGGAGGGATATTATTTTCCTTTGAATTCTTACTGTATTTCTTCCTTTTCTGAATTATTCCAAATTATCTATATTCATTTCTATTGCCTCATGAGAATTTTAAATCCTTTGATAAATTGTATGTATTATGAATAAGTCTCAAATTAATAGCTTCCAAAAACCAAAATAATGATGTAACTAACTGTTTTATTCCTTTGTTCAATAAGCAGCTATCCAGAATGAGCAACTATATCTGTATCATTTCCTCACAAATGTTTCATAAATGTTCACTGCTTTTATGATGACCTTCAGCAAAAATGAAGCAATGAATAAAATGGGAGTCTATAAGTTCCCAGATTCTACCACTCACTCAACAAATTAAAGGGATTTCTTTCTCACATATCATGACCTCAGTCTTACCCCCAGATTTTGGATTTGTGTAAATAAAGTTGCACAGTAATTAAATAGGAAATAATTATTCTTGCAAGGGGTGAAGGTACAGAAATCTCTACCACACAGTTTTGTGTTCAGTCATACATCTTCTTAGGGAAAGGAGAGGTGAACTGAAACTAAACTTTCTCTTGGGCTTATGAATCCATGGCTATTAGATTCATTCAGTGTGCTTCAAATTGGTCACAGAATTCAGGAATTAAGATTGCTACCAAGAAAGCAAAATAACTCGCAAGATTCAGAGAATGATTGCCCATATCAAATTTTCCCAGAAACTAAAATGATACAGACTGTTGTGAGACACATGCAGAGCATGAAATTTGTGACCACCAAAGCACCTTAGCTTATAAGTCTGGAACATGGCCCAGGAAAAAGAAAGGAGATAACTAATCATATATGAGAGAAATTATCTTACAAAGAGTTAGCTATTTAGGGGCAGGGAACATCTCCATTTATACTACAATAATTATATAGCTGGAAATGTCATTTATCACCAGGCTATACACACATATCAGCTTATTCCATTATCTTTCCCATAAGCCACATAGAGAATCTCGTATATACCACTAAATACATTCCATAGATGAGAATTTCAGTATTTTTAAACTAGAAATCACAATCAGGAGATCTCATTAAAATAGTTGCAATAAAGTTTATACCTGATATTTATCCTTGCATGTTGTATCTTCAAGATTGGAATGATTATTCACTGGACTAGCTGCTAAATATTTTCCTTCTCAGGCACGTATAACAGGGCAGATGCAGATAGGTCAGTGTTAAAGATTTTAGAGTACAGTAGGCATTATATTTCTTCTCAACTACACAGATAAAAGTTGAAGCAAGTGCATTGCACATATTAATAGAAAAGCACTTCAGCTGTTAGAAAGTTGATAAAGATATTTGTGTGTCAATGACATCAAGCAAATTATTCATCAGGTAAAATATATTATACTAATATTGGCTCTCCAATTCTTAGAAGGAAAATAAGTCATGGTGGTTAGAACCTGTATGTACACCAGAAAAAATCATGCTATTAAATCTGATCTATTCCTATGGTTCTGAAATCCTTGTAAATAGGTTATTTTCATGAGGATACTTTACTTAAGGTGTCTTTGGACCAATCCTATCAGGATAGCTATTACTCCTTATTCTGGTGTCATTTTTAATTGGAATGAATTCTGACATGAGAGAGAGAAAGAAACAGAAGGCAAGAAGCTTTTCCCAGAAGAGAAGGGAGAGACAAGTAGAAGTCACGGTGTGCCCTTCCATTTGACAAGCAATGGACCCTAGGATCCATAACAGGCAGCCCTAGAACACCACAATCTTTAAGGATGAAATACCACACTGATGATGGCTTGATTTGGATTTTCTTTTAGCCTAAAAATGTAAGCAATTAAATTCCCATTGATTAAGCAAAATCATTGCATTGGCATTTGCTTGAACATCCTAGGAAACTTAAATAGATGGGTTGATAAAGTAAGTTATTCTCGCATGTGGAATTTGAAACTAACATTTGTTACTTTAACTAGTTTTGGATGCAAAAATTAAAATTACCAAAAAATTCTATGTGTATAGTTGCACTACATTTGCATTAACCAAATAGTATCCACATGAGTATTTCTATTATTTTAGAGTTCCACTATGCAAGGGCTATCACATTATACTGTGTTTTTAACAGCAAACCAATGTGATTTTGGATACAAGGTTATGTCAGCATGGTGTAAATCAATTGGTCATTATCATCAATTCTAACTTAATGAACAACTCTGGATTCCAATAAATGCTTTTTTGTCAGACATGCTGTTCTTTATATATTTATATATTACTATTATTATTATTATTATTACTTCTTGCTCCCAAATTAAAGAGATAATTTCCAAGGTTAACAGGGTCTCCTTGCCCTAGCATATGAGAAAATAACCTCCCTCATTTATTGTTGCTCCAATGTATAATTTGCTGTCATTTGTCACTGCTGCAGAATGGTTTTCATCCCTGCCTTGCTACTTTATGGATTTGTTTCCTTTGATTAAAATATTGATTTAGAACTTCCAGTAAGAAGGAGGATTAAGGAGTTGCAGAGCTCACTTCTCTATCAGAGAAACAGCTAATAGACAACCAGAATATGTCTGGAATAGCTGTTCTTAGGCTCAGGAGACTCGGAAAGGGCTCTGTGGCACCAAGAAAAGAGAGAGGCAAAGAAAAAGAGACTCTGTGTTAAGGATCTGTTAAGTAACCAGGACAACTGCTATTGCTGGCAGTCAAACACCAACCTTCGAGCAGACAACTTTGGATCCTCCAGTCCCTGTTGGGTGACTAAGACAGAGAAGTCCTCAGGGATCCACTTCCCCAGGAAAGGAGAGAAGGAGGGATACGGTCAACTGCTGATCCCACTTTTGGCCAGCAAATTTGGTCTGCTGTATCCATGGTTTCCACGCATCTCAGCTGGGTGGATTCACATCATTGTCTCCATCAAGGAGCTGGCAGAAAGCTAAGGATAGAATGCTTTCTCAAACATCCTCCTAATTGACTCAGAATGGTTGCTGCAAACTTAGAGGGGGCAGAAATTTCTTTTCTTCCTGAGAAAAGGAAGGTTGTGCAAAAGAAGGAGTGTATCTTTGGAGCAGCAAGTTTGAATTATGAGGCTTGAATCCAATTATCTCGCACAAAGTAGGATCTTTCCCAGTCCTTTCTTAGGCACTGCCTATGCAGTGTGGTTCCAGAGAATGTATTCCCCATTGGAGATTGAGCAGGGAAGATTGCTGAAGATCACCATCTGCCTGCATGCCAGGAACGTGCACCTCAGGGAATAAAAACAAAAGAGGCGCTTTGGTGACTTTATGGTCACCAAGGCTCTTGGAAACTACTTGGCACCACATTTTTTCCCTGACCTTGTTTTGATCATTTTAACAGGACCAATTAAAAAAAAAATGAATAAGTTGTACCAAGAGTCAAAGAAGATTTGTAACACACACAAAAAAAACAACAACACTAAATTCCTAGGCAGGAGAAATTGTTCAGCAAAGTAACTTCACAATAATAATCAGATGGCTAGACATCAGCAAAAAATTGCAAACCATAATAAGGAGGAAGACGGTATAACCTAGTCAGAGGAGCATATCAAAATGCCAGATGAAACACAAGATTTGAGACAAATAATTTTCAATGATATTCAAACAAATCTCCTAAATTAATTGAAGGAGTTTAAGGAAAATATGGATAAAGAAATAAAGGATATTAATAAAACACTGAGTGAGCACAAAGAATATTTTGAAACCTTGAATCAAAAAATAACAGAGAAATAGCAATGAAAGACACAATGGATGAGATGAAAAGTGCATTAGATGCGTGCAACAACAGATCTGAAAGATCAGAAGACAGAAACAATGAATTGGGGGTCAGAACAGTTGAAGCTGAAAAGAGAGAACAAATAGAGAAAACAGAAAAAATGAGCAGGGGTCATGGAAGTGAATGATACCATGACGCTTACCAACATATGCATCATAGGATTTCCAGAAAAAAAAGAGAAGGGGAAAGGGACAGAAAAAATATTTGAAGAAATAGTGGCGGAAAATTTCCCAAATTTTATGAATGACTTTAATATCCTTATTCAAGAAGAGAAATACACCCCAGAGTAAATCCAGATAGACCTATTCTGAGACACATACTATTCAGGATGTGAAATGCCAAAGAAAAAGAAACAATAGAGAAAAGCAATTCATTACATAAAATTTGTCCAATAAGACGTAGTCTGGAATGCTTACCAGAAACCATGGAAGTGAGAAGAGTGGCATGATATATTTAAGATACTAAAAGAGAAAAGTTGCCAGCCAAGAATTCTTTATCTCTCAAAATTGTCCTTCAATAATGAGAATGACTTTAACATATTCACAGATAAACAGAATCTAAGAGAATTTGTAATCAAAAGGCCAGCTTTACAAGAAAAGCTAAAAAGAATTCTGCAGCCTGAAAAGAAAAGACAGGAGAGGATTGGAGGAGAGTATAGAAATGAAGATTTTCAGAAAATAGCTGCTAAAAAGGTAAAAAGTTGGAAAAGAAAGATATGGCATATGAAAGCCAAATAATAAAGTGTTTGAAAACAATAATGCCTTTACAGTAATAGCATAGAATATTAATCGATGACACACCAAATCAAAAGACACGAACAGACAGAATGGATTAAAAAATATGAGGGAAGTGGATGTGGCTCTAGCGATTGGGATCCCATCTCTCATATAGAGGGTCCCAGGTTCTATTCCCGAGGCTGCCTGGTGAAAAGCAAGCTGGCCTGTGTGGCATGGAGAGCTGGCTTTCTTGTGTGACACAGAAAGCTGGTGCAAGAAGATGATGCCTCAAAAAGATACATAGAGGAGAGACAGGGAGAGACACAACAAACCAGGCAGCTGAGGTGGCTCGGTCAATTGAGTGCCTTTCTCCCACATCAGAAGGTCCTGAGATTGATTCTTGGTGCCTTTTAAAGAGAAGACAAGAAGAGAAGACAAGGAGACACAGAAGAACATGCAGTAAATGGACACAGAGAGCAGATAGTGAGCACAAGCAGCAGGAGGGGTGGGGGGGAACAAATTTAAAAAAAATTAAAAATCTCTTAAAAAGTTTAAAAATATATATATATGAGCCATCTATATCCTGTATATAAGAGACTCATCTTAGAAACCAAATGATACAAATAACCTGAAAATGAAATGTCAGTAAAAGATCCTCCACACAATTTGTAAACTAAAAAGAGCAGGAATAGCTATACTAATATTGGACAAAACAGACTTTAAGTGCAAAGTTATCAATAAATTTTAAAAGTTTAGTGAAATTATGCACAGCACTTTCTCTGATCATAATGCAATTAAGCTGGGAAGCAATAAGAGGCAGAGAATGGGAAAATTTCCAAATATATGGAGGTAAAATAACATACTTTTAAATAATCTGTGGATCAAAGAAGAAATTGCAAGAGAAGTCAGTGAATATCTCAAGACAAGTGAAAACAAGAATACATCATTATAACCAAAACTTACGGGATGCAACAAAGATGGTGCTGGGAGGGAAATTTATAGTGCTAAATATCTATATTATAAAGGAAAAAAGAGCTAAAATCAAAATCCTAACTAGCAAAAGAACAGAAACCAATCCTAGAGCAAGCAAAATAAAGAAATAACAGATATTAGAGCAGAGATAAATGAAATTGAGAAAAAACAATAGAATCAACAAAATAAAATGCTGGTTCTTGGAGAAGATCAATAAAATCAACAAACCCTTAGCCAGACTAACAAAGAAAAAAAGGTAAAAGATGCAAACAAATAAAATAAGAAATGAGGGGGTGCATTTCTATGGACCCTAAGAAATAAAATGTTCATAAGAGGATATTATGAAAAAATATATGCCAACAAATCAGACAACTTAGATGAAAGGGACAACTTCTGAGAAACACACCTACGTACACTGACTCAAGAAGAAATAGAAGACCTGAACTGGCCAATTAAATGTTAAGAGATGTGATAATTCATCACAAAAGTCCCAACAAGTATAAGCCCGGGAACATATGGCTTCAGAGTTTAATTAACCAATCATTTTGAGAAGAATTAATATCAATCTTGCAAAATCTCTTCCAAAAATTGGAAAGGAGGGAAAACTACCTAAGTCATTATATGAAGGCAACATTTCCCTAATACCGAAGGCAGATAAAGATACTATAAGAAAAGAATATTACAGACCAATCTCTCTAATGAATATAGATGAAAAATTCTCAATAAAATACTTGTAAATCAAATCCAAGTGCGTATTAAATAATTATGTACCATGATTGAGTTTTATTTCTGATATGCAAGTGTGTATCAACACAAGAAATTGAATTAATGAAATATACTGCATTAACAAATCAAGGGATAAAACCACATGATTATCACTATTAACTCAGAAAAGGCATTTGACAAAATCCAGCATCCTTTCTTGATAAACCTGAGCTCTTATCATGATGTAATTTTTCCTCATCAGACACTGGTGCTGTGATGTGTTTAATCCATTACATGTGATGAAAAAGTAGCTGCTGACTCACATTGACTCTTATGTCTTGGAGCTTTAGTTCTTCCACCTAGAGCACACAAGACTTTTTCCTCAGACATTGTCATGAGCAGCTGACCAAGAAAGAGAGGCATATAGAAAGAAAACACTCATCTACTTTCCCCAAATTTGGCCTCATCCTGAAAACCTCCTCAAGGACCAACTAGACAGGTTTGATTGGAAATATCCTGGTTCCAGTGGGTCAGAAGGAAAGATTTCAGAAGTAAAGAATTTGGATTAAGGACATCTCTAAATGAATAAGAAATGGTAGGATCCTAGAGAAACAATATAACAAAGACATTACCCTAGATATGATTCTGAATTTTCTCCTTACAATATGTATCTATGCATGTCAATTAAGGAATTTGATCCTCTAAAACAGTATTAAGTAAAATGGGGTTATGCATAAGAATACAAAAAGACGGCATGTGAGATCATTTGCTACTATATTATGCATAGAAAATACTTGGAAAACATGTTCTGATTTATATTGGGAGATATGTTTGCATGACACATTCCACTATGATTGTAATCTTCTAACATTTGCTGAATCATGATCAATCTGTTTGACCATGGACAAGTTTGTCAATTTTTCTTTACTTCAGTTCCTCTTCTGAAAAAAATATAGATATTACCTTATAGTGTTGTTAGGAGGATAAAATTAGTCACTGAAAAAGGGCTTGGGGGCGAGCTGAATATTTTGTAAGATGGGAATCATTTTTTACATTTAAATGCCCGTTGGAGCAATCTAAAACTAAAGAGTAACAGAGTGAGAGGATAAGGGAGAGAGACAGAGAGAGAGAGAGAGAGAGACAGAAAGACAGACAGAGAGGAGAATGAATAATTAAGAATAGAAGAAGAGAAGGAGGAGGAAGAGCAGGGGGAAGATGAGGAAGAAAAGGAGGATGAAGAAGAGAAGAAAGGGTAAAAGGAGAGCAGAGGGGAGGGGAAGGGAGGGGAGGGGAGGGGAGGAGGGACTAAAGTATAGGAGTGCAAAGTGTGTAATATATACAGATATCTTAGGTATAGGAATACCTCATCTTCATTCTTCCTAATAAACTTTAATTTTGTTCCACTGTCAGGTGGCCGTGGATTTGAGTAAATTTGGGTTCACCCCAGGCTGTAGATATGAATATGGATTAAGCTAAACTAATTATGTTCATGTTATTTCCCATTACTGTGATTGATCCAGGGGATAGGCAAGTGACAATTATAACGAATTACATAAGAGAGAAAAAATGATGGAAGTTCCAAAATACACTTTTTTGTTCTTAAAAAGAGAGTCATGAAGAAAGCTTTCTCTTTTCTGAACAATGCCTCATGCAAGGGATGTTGGAATTGTCACCAGCAGAGAACATTCAGATATTGGATGTAAAACTTTTTGACTGTCACAGCTAACAAAGTATACAAAATTTGAAAGGGCTTTGCTAGCTTGTTCTTGGATTTTATATGTAAGTGATTTTATTAATGAAGGGCATACTATTATATTGAGAATTGAAATACCCATATATACTGGGTATATTTAAAACAGGGAACCCATTGCATAGTGAAACTGGTGACCACAATTCATTTGTGCTTTCTTATATTCCCTTGAGGAGTGTCCTAATCCTTAGCTGAATGAGTACCTCCACATGATCAGTCATTGGAGGATGACTAAGAAGCAGCATATTTTATAGATGGTGGCTCAAGAGGATAGGTTCAGCACTTAATCTGGAAAGAAGAAGGAGAGGGAGCAGTAGTTTGAAAAGGAAAAGACAATTCATTCAATGGGCAAAATTATTAGCAGTTTTCCACATGGCATCACAGGAAATGGATGATAAAAATACTTACATGGTATAGATTTTACCTATACTCTAGCAGTGGCCAATATAGTTTGCATAAAAGGTCTTTAGATGATGGAAATATGAAAGTAATCTTGGGTGGAGTGCCCAAAGGATGGTCTGTGTATAAATTCATTTAAATGGTAAGAAGGAGAAATAAATAAATGTTGATAAAAAAGGAAGCCAATAAATGAAAAATGTAATAGAAAAAGGTAGTATTACTTTGATGCTTCATGAGACAGTGTAGTGGTTTGAAGCTCTGTGTACCCCAGAAACACGTCTTTAAATTTAATCTATTCCTGTGGGTATGGATCCATTTTAAGTAGGAGTTTTGATGAGGCTACTTCAATTAAGGTATGACCCACCTCTATTACCATGGGTCTTAATATTTTTATTGGAGTACCTTATAAATGAAATGAATACAGACAGAGAGAGAAAGCCACAGAAACAGAACCTGAAATCAACTAAACCTGGAAGATAAGGGAGAGACCAGCAGATGCTGCCATTTCCTTGCCATGTGGCAGAGAAGCCAAGGATCCCTAGAAGCTGGTCTTCTAGATGAAAGCATCACAATGATAATGCCTTGATTTAGACATTTTATCCACATCAAATTTGTAAGCAAATCAAGTCCCATTGTTTAAGCTGAAGTATGATATATGCTTTAAGCAACCTATGAAACTAAAACAAAGGGTAAGATTTAGAGAGAAATATTATTAAAGTTATATTTATAAAAACCAATAAGAATGAAACTATTCTCCCACAAAATCCTTCCCCTGAAGTCACAGGATGGGCCCACATGGAAAAAAAAATGTTCTTTCTGTAGAGATCTATGGATGTAGCTAATGATTAAAAACACCTTGTGGCTGAAGACTTTGCATAATTCTAATTTTTCTTTAAATTTTGTTTTCATTTTACAGTTTACATCCATTATGGAAAATTTTTTTGCATGAACATGTAGGAAAAATACCTCCTGAATATGTGCAAAGGACTTCATTAGACAACACATCAGCAGATCTCTGTGCATTTATTAAACTTAGATGAAGTCCTGTTGAGAAAGTTGCCCAGAGGCTATGGATATAACCTATCTGCTCCATGCCTGACTTGTCATATAATTTAATTCTTATTTATCATAGTTTTTCTCTTTGAGGGCAATAATCAAAGAACACATGGAAAGAGAAAACAACCTCATTTTAGGATTGACTAGGTAGGCTCATACTCTTAGCTCCAATGTCTTATGATGGTACTGTGGAAAGCACTTTGGCACACTCAGGGTAAGTACTGGTAAACAATATCTATATGACATTATCCTGGGTAATTCAACATTTTCTGGTCCAAAATACATATTTGAATTGCATTTGAGCAATACATATTCAAAGACAACACACTTGTTGGATAAATTATTGTTGGCCAAAGCACTATATGATACCCCTCATAATCTTGACACAGCTCTAGGAATTCAAGCACAATTTGCTTTTCTGGAAAAAATCATAGTGACAAAAAGGACTTATCTTCCTTTCTTTGCCACTTGGCATGTTATTTTGCAGAAGGAAGTACAATATGGCAAGCAACCTGGATAGGTATGATAGTTGTAGAAAATTGGATAATACAATATCAAAACTATGAATACAGCATTCCAGGAAACAAAGATGAAAATGGTCATGCATATTAATCCAAGAGGAGCTGTAAAGCATGTTCTTTTAATGGATTCATAGGTAGCTCAAAGGCAATGGCTTGTGATCTTGGCAGGAGAAGCACAGGAATGAATTTATTGCAATCATTTGATCCCCTTATATTGGGGGAGTGCCTGAAGAGGTGTAGTGAATTGTTTAGGTATTTTCTAACTGTCAAGGTCCCACAATCAACTAAAACCGGAAGTCATCAATAGTGCATTGAGTATGAACTGGAACTCTATTAAATTTCACTAGGAATTTACTGGTAGGTCGAAGATGGTCATTACATAAATTTAAGGCTAATTAGTGATCCCATGTCAGTACAGTCTTTTAATGTGAAACAGGGCATAAGGTTTGTCACCAGGGAACTCAGACCTGGAATTGACTGAGACTTGAAACTTTATTTATACTACAATCTATGACAATTGGATAGATAGGTAAAGATCTGTTTTGTCAAGAAAATTCTGGCATAATTCTAAGTGACTTATTTTGTAATAATCTTAATGTACTTGGTGTAATACTCTTATAATTCATAGGATGAATCTGACTGATTTCAGGAAATGTATGATAATATTGATATTGATGACCAAAGGTGTTGGGAAATTGATTTAAAACCTCCACAAGATGCACATTCAATGAAATCTGAATGGCCAGGGAAGGAATGAGTATTAATTAACAATCAATTAATTGTTGCATTAAATAAATATACCCATATCTGTCATAAAGCTAAAGTTAGAGTGGTGAGAGGAGGCAAAATAGTTGTCTAACTTGTGCATGATTAAGAACAAGCTTGTGCTGGCATATTTGGAAAAGTGAAATGCTACTTAAAAATAATACCAAAAACTTATTTGGTGGTACAAATCATTAGCATCTGGACAGTTATTCATGTGATTTTTCTGTTCTATAAATGGTATAAGATATGCAGGAGAAATAATGATCATTAGTGGTTTATGGAAAAAGTTTCACCATTTTCAGAGGGTGGTCTATACAGGATAGATTTATTTCATAGCTCAAAGGATAGGTTTGGGAACACCTGGATTTGACCTTAAGCCTTAAGTGCAATGGGATCAAGATTTTTTTTTAAATAATATACATTTTTTATTTATTAAAAGATATTTACATTACATAAATGTTACATGAAAAAATATGGCAGATATCCATATGCCCCACTCCCTACCCCTTGCACATTTTCCCACATTAACAACATCCTTCATTAGTGTGGTACATTTGTTAAAATTGATGAACACATTTTGGAGCATTGCCACTAAGCGAGGATTATCGTTTGCATTGTAGTTTAAACTCTCTCCCATACAATTTTATAAGTTATAACAAGATATATAATGTCATTGCAATGTCATTCAGGTCAATTCCCAGGTCCCCAAAATGCCCCCATATTATATCTCTTTTTCCCTCTCTTTCCCCTCAGAACCTCCTGTGGCCACTGTCTCCACATCAATGATAAGAGTTCTTCCATTGCGAGGATCACAAGTCTGTAGTAGAATAACAGTAAGGTCTACTCTAGTCCTTCATTAATTCCCCAATCCTAAGGATTCTGGGATGGTGATTTTTTTTTTTTAAGACCAAATATCCCTTGATAAATGCAAGGACATGTGTTTTTAAAGACAGCTTTCATCTGAATAAGTGTCTTGACAAGAGGGACACAATTACCACAGTGAGCAGTGTGGCAGTGTGATATCATTGATGAATTCCAAAAATAAATACTGATTATGTTTGTAAACTCATTTGTTCCTCTGGCTAATGGTACCCTTATATTGTATTGAATTCAGAGGTTTCCTTTTACTTGATTAATTTATGACTAGGGCTTTGATTGGACCATGTCAATCGGATGTTGAAATCCCACTCACTTCGTGGCTCGGAACTCAGAGAAAAAATGACAAGGCAGAGAAGACAAAGTTTTAAGTTGGAGCGCCAGGAAGTAAACACACAGGAGAAGAACAAAGAGCAACAGAGATGGCTCCATAGACATGGCAGAGGTCCCAGGAATTGAGACAAGCTTTTAGCCTGACAGTTTACACCTGGTCTTCTGGAGTGAGCAGAGCAGCTGAGCCTGGAGAGCAATGAGCGCTGGGAGAGAGACAAGACTTTCTCAGCCTATAGCTGATTTTGGAAAATTCCGGGTCCAAGGCCAGGTCCAAGGAGCCTTGAGAGGAAGAGGAGACCTGAACCCTCACAGACATCACCTGCCATCTTGATTCAACATGTGGCAACAGACTTTGGTTAGGAAAGTAACTTTTGCTTTATGGTCTGGTAACTGTAAGCTTCTACCCCAAAAAAATACCTTTTACAAAAGTCAACAGATTTTTGGTACTTTGCATCAGCACCCCTTTGGCTGCCAAATTCAGGTACATATGCTTTGATACTGATACCTAAAATATAATATCCATGAAATGAAAACTTTATCAAATTTATTTTATTGCTACATATTAATAAAGCAGAAATCCATGCAAAGTGTACAATTAATGGTATTAGGTTTAATCACATATTTGTGCATTCTTCAATCATTCCTAGAATACTTTCAGTATTGTAATAAAAATAATAATAAACAAAAGCAAACAAAACTCATCACCCCTCAATCTCTCTATGCTTCCCCTGCCATACATATCTGGTATACTTTCTCCTTCTCATTAGTATATTTGTATATATATATATTGCAGAAACCCTCATATATGCATTATCACCCATAACCATTTTATGTAATATTTTACTGTCATATACAGTATCATATTACAGATTTTTGCTATCCTTCTAGTAATATATCTGTCTTTAGACTTTCCCTTTCAAACACTGTCATACCCATACTATAGCACTGCTAGATACAAGCACCATCATATGCTTTCAACATTTCTTTTCCTTTCCAAAGATTTTCAAAAAAACTTTTTAGAAACTCTGCACAGATTAAACCTCAGTTTTCCATTCTATATCCTCCTAATAATCTCTGGTGAACTATATTCTAATAATTAACTCCATAAGTTTAAACAGTATATTTATTTCATAATAGCACAATCATACAGTTTTTGTCCTTTTGTCTGGCTTGCTTCACTCTGCATCATGGCCTACATGTTCATCCATGTTGTCATACATATGATTCATTATTTCATTTCTTCTTACCACTGTATAATATTCCATCGTGTATACAACATGATTTGTTCATCCATTCTTCAGTTGATGGACACCTGGCTTGTTTCCAACTTTTGGCAATTGTGCATAATGCCACAATCAATGTCAATGTGCAAGATGTCTGTTCATGTCTCTGCTCTCAGTTCTTCTGGATATATACACCTAGAAATGGTATTGCCAGGTTACTTGGCAAGTCTATATTAGACTTCCTTAGGAACTGCCAAACAGTCATCCAAAGTGGCTGCAACATTCTACATTCCCATCATCAGTGAATAAGCATTCCTGTCTACCCACAACCTCTTCAACATTTACCATTTTCCAGCTTTTTATTAGTGTCCCGTCTAATAGGTGTGAAATTATATTGCATATTAGTTTTGATTTGCATTTCCCTAATCACTAGTGCTGTTGAACATTTGTTCATTTGTTTCTTAGACATTTGTATTTCTTATTTGGACAATTATCTTTTGAAGTCTTTTGCCCATTTTTTAATTGGGTAGGTTGTCTTTTTATTGTTGAGTTATATTATCTCTCTTTATATCATCGATATTAAACCCTTATCAGACATGATTCCTAAATATTTTCTCCCATTGAGTCGGCTGCTTTTTCACCCTCTTGACAAAGACCATTGATGCGCAAAATGTTGAGTTTTGAAACAGTCCTATTTATCTGTTGTTTTCTGTTGTTGCTCATGCTTTTAGTGTAAGGTTTAAGAAACTACTGCCTACCAAGTGTACTTGAAGATGTCTTCCTACATTTATCTCTAGGAGTTTAATTTTGTCACTTTTATATTTAGGTCCTTGATCCATTTTGAGTTAATTTTTGTATATGGTGTGAGGTACAGGTCTCCTTTCTTTCTTTTGGATTGGATATCCAGTTCTCCCATCGCCATTTGTTGAATAGTCTATTCTGACCAGGCTGGTAGGGCTTCACTGCCTTGTCAAAAATCACTTGACTGTAGATATGAAGGTCCATTTTTTAGTTTCTCAATACAATTCCATTGGACAAGGTGTCTATCTTTATGCCAGTACCATGCTGTTTTTACCACTGTAGCTAATTAATTTGCTTTAAAGTCCATAAGTGAGAGTCCTCCAACTTCGTTCTTCATTTTTAAGATCTTTTTGGCTATTCGGGACCACTTACCCATTGAAATAAATTTGAGAATTGGCTTTTCCACTTTTGCAAAAAAGATTGTTGGGATTTTAATTGATATTTCATTGAATCTATAAGTCAGTTTGTGTAGAATTGACATCTTAATGATATTTAATCTTCCAGTCAATGAACACAGAATTCCTTTCCATTTATATAATTATTCTTCAGTTACTTCGATCAATGTTTTTTTGGGATGATGGGCAACACCCATCATCCCAAAACATAGTATATAAACAACTGTAAGCACCACAGTTCCATCCATCTGTCCCATGGATCTAAGCACTCTCTTAATCAGAAACAGAGTGGGCATCACCATCCATAAATTCTTAAGATTGGAGAAAGATCAGTAGACTAATGTAGACATTGTTACTCTATTATTATTCTACTATAAAAATTATTATTCTAGCAATCAAGAACTTATATCATTCATACAAAGGTAATGGACACCAGAGAATCTGCCGCGAGGGAGAGGGAAGAATAGGTGTAACATGATGGCATTTTTGGGACATTGTAATTGTCTTGCATGACCTTTCAATGATGGATACAGGCAATTATACATATTGCCAAAATCTATAAAATTTTGTGGGTAAAGAGCAAAATATAATGTGAACTATATCTAGGGTTAATAGCAAAGCTTCAATATGTGCTCATCAATTGTAACAAATGTCCCACACTAATGAAAATTTTTGTCAATGTAGGAAGGTGTGGGAGGAGTAAGGGTGGTGTATATGGGAATCCCCTATATTTTTGATATAATATTTATGTAATCAAGAGCTTCTTTTAAAAATATTTTTAAAAGAAGTTTTGAAAAGTTTGCTTATAGAGGAGTTCATTATTCTTGGCACCTTCTAGTGTATGATTGTATAATTTTCATCTCAAGTGCCTTAAATCTTAGGTAAAGATTTGTTCAGGCAAAATCCAGAGGATTTGGGGATTCTGTAGTTCATTTGTCATCTTTGTAGCTATTAATCCAGTTAACTTCCTCTGTGTAGTCCTGCAATTACATTGCATTTCTTCTAGCCTTGCTACAGGATTGAAAACAGGTGCTGCATCGTAGCACACTGGCTCTTAAATTTTTCAGCCTGTATGTGACACACATCATTTCTGCAAGTTAGTCACATGGCCCTTCTTAAAAAAAAAGAGATTGAAACTATGGATAAGGGTTTGAAGAATATGGGTATTTGATGAGCAAATGTTTTTGTCGCAATTGAGTGAAAATATTCTCAAAATCAGAATAAATTTTTTGTTAACTGTTGTATATTGACATGCATGTAATATATATAAAACAAGAGAATTGCAGAGAAATAATTTGGGTTAAGTCAGTCCTTACAAACATAGAAATTAAATATCAAAAATTGGTAGGATATCCCCCTTGGGCAATCTGGATCACCTTCTTTTATATAGATTCATTCTCTTAGAATTGTCCTGTTTGTGACCACATCTCAAATGACTAGCTTTTTCATTTGTATGCAATTTTCTATTCAAATTTGAATGTGCAGTTTTTCTGTTTTGATTACTCATATATCAAAAAACT
The DNA here is from genome assembly GCA_029593785.1 of Cabassous unicinctus. NCBI lineage: Eukaryota > Metazoa > Chordata > Mammalia > Cingulata > Chlamyphoridae > Cabassous > Cabassous unicinctus. The sequence continues at coordinate 75,235 of JAQZBX010000221.1, forward strand.
CTCTATTTTTAATCCTATTAGATAAGACTGTAATGTATTCAGTAAAAGATATTTTTAAAGTAGAGTATGTGAATTATTTTGACAGAAAAAAATGCACCACATATGTATTCTACCTGGAAATGCTGTGTGCCTGGTTGATCTATGACTGCACGTGAAATAATTTAATATCTCTTCTTGGCTTTAGGCAGAGAAAATAATTTGTCTGAGCAGAGTCTGGATTATTTTGTATTGGTGCTTTGTTGCTTGTACAAAGCAACATCATTAATTATGGGATGACACCTGCATTAATGGCTTTCTCTTTTTCCTCCAAATCCATTGATTTTTGGGTGATACCTATATCCCAAGAAAATTTGTCTACACTGATATCAGAAGTTGGGATTAAAACAATGCATTTTTGACAAAATTCTTACAATGAAATTTTTTATGTGTTTAAAGTACTTGGGATATCAATTACATAAGCTATACTGGAAGATTTACAAATAAATTTTGTGTAGAATATGTAAGACCATATATATCTTAAAATATTAATAGACCTTATCGTATCTATTTACGTGAATTGTTACCACGATTTGGCTCCATAACTTCCTCATTGCATTTTTCACCTCTGCATTTTTGAGTGTACAGATTAAAGGGTTTAACATGGGTGCTATTATAGTATAAAATACAACCACTGCTTTATCAATGGAAAAGGTAACTGTGGGCCGAAGGTACATAAATATACAGGGAACAAAGTATAAGATGACTACAGTAATATGTGAGGTGAAGGTAGAGAGAGCCTTCCACTGTCCTTCAGCATGTGAGTTCTGAGGGTGCAAAGGATGAGGACATAGGTGGTAATAAGAATAGAAAAAATGAGCACACACATGAACCCAGTGTTGGCGGCAGCAACAAGTCCTAAGACGTGACTATCAGTTTAGGAGAGCTTTAGCAGAGCGTATAAATCACAGAAAAATGGTCAATGATATTGGGGCCACAGAAGGTTAACAACACCATAAAAAGGATCTGAATGAGAGCATAAAGAAATCCCCCGGCCCAGGACACAGTCACCAAGAGACCACACACCCGCCAGTTCATTGTGATCAGGTAGTGCAGGGGCTTGCAGATGGCCACGTAGTGGTCATAGGCCATCACTGTCAGCAGATGATCTCAGCTCCACCAGTTAAATGCTCCACAAAGAGCTGAGTCATGCACCCATTGAAGGAGATAGTTTCTTTTCAGCGAGTAAATCAAATATCATTTTGGGGGCTGTAATAGAAGAGTAGGTGCCATCTATGAAGGACAAAAATGACAGAAAAAAATACATGGGGATACTGAAGCTGGGCTGGTGGTGATGGTCACTATAATGCATAGGTTGCCTACAAGAGTGAGAAAGTAGATGAGTGTAAACACAGCAAAGAGGAGTTTCTGCATGCCTGGGTTCTGTGTCACACCGAGCAGGATGAATTCTGTCACGTTGTTCACCCCTCCAGGAATCCAGTTTTGCCTTTGGATAATTTATTTATCTGCAAATGGATCAGGGATTGAAGTGGCATTAGATACATTTTGATCAAGAGAATAATATATTTACAGATAAAATATTTTTCTGTGATTGATGGAATTGCTGAGCAGATAAATCCAAAATTTAACATTGGGTAAATTTTGAATGACATATTTAATGTATAGGCCGCTTCTACACACACGCACACACATACACATATACACACATAAACACATACATGGTTTTATTATTGCTGACATTCTAGACTGAATCCTCTTCCAGAAACGACTATAGTATGTTCCCCTATGGAAAACAAGAATAAAAATGTATCTATCTCACAGAATAAAAATTAAAAGAAATCCCTGGAGCTACACTAGACAGACAGTGAACACTAAGTCAAAGTTTGGACTACAGTTTATAGTACAATTATAAAAACGTGCTATCATCCATTGTAACAAAATTTCCACACTAAAGCAAGGTGTTAATAATGGGGTGACACATAAGAATCCTGTGTTTTATGAATGATTTGCCTGTAAACCCACACCTCCTCTAATAGATATAAAAAGAACAAAAAATGAATCTCTAAGGAGTAAAGTCTTGTCTTCATGAGAGTCTATATTCCTGTGTCTCTTCTCTAGTCACTCATGCTGCTGAGGCTAAGTTGTCAAGTTTATTTTACTTGATATTTTTAATTTGTTTCAAGGTGTCTGTAAAATATCAGGTGAGTCTAATTTGAAATTATGGATGATGTATTCATATTTTTAAAGCAACTGAACTAAGTGAATATTTGAAGCTACTGTAAGATATATCCTGACAGATTTGTGAGCTTATGCTACTTTGACACAAAATAGTATAAGAATATCATAGATTCTTTTTCCATCACCTCTGGAAAAAAGGATATCAACGGGAGGTTAAAACAGACAGCATAATGCAATGAAAATTGATTTGAATCTCTGGAATTCATTCTATGAGGAAATTCTGTCAATTGTTATTTCAGATCCTTTTGCAAATAAAAACTCAATTCACGGAATTTATGAAAAGTTCTCTGGATCTGTTTAACAAAGAAGATAAACAGGTACTTCTTAGACAAGAAAAAAAAGCACAATGATTTATTGGACACATATGTTCTTTAGAATAGACAGACAATTTAGACTGTTTCTGTATTCAGTTTTCACTGATTACTAGTAGCCATGTTGTTGTATGGGATTTAGTCTTACTAAGCATAATTTTTTATATATATGTAATAAAGGAGAAAGAACAAAAGGCATAGAGGAATTGAGAAATATTTTTAAGTTATGTCAAAATTTGTAACCAAAAGCTAAAACTTATAGTTTTCCTCATGCTTCCAAATTACTGGGGAAAAAAACAAAATGGAGAATCCATATACCAATATTTTTTTCCTTGAAATATTTGCTTGAATTACATGAATTGAATGAACAAATGAACTCAGTGAGAAAATAAATGAAGTAATTATTCAATTCAGGAAGCTAGAAAAACACCCAATTATATTAAGAAAAATGTTAGAAAAAGAAATCAGTACAACAGACAAAAATATTAGGTGAGAAATAATTTCAAAAAATATCAATTTATAAAATACCAATAAAACCAATGAAGACAGATAAGCTCAATGAGAAGCAAGTATGAACAAATCCCCAAAAGCCACTAATTTTACAAGTATTTAAAAGAATATTAGGTATAGTTCAGTGGAGGCAATGAAAGCTTTTATTTTAATAACTGATAAGCATTTTTTAAAAAAATATCTTATACTCATGTCAACCTGAAAATTTAAATGAAATAAAAAAAGGAACCATGTACATTAAAATATTAAACCATAAATTAGTACAAAATAAACAGAGAAAATTTTGAATTTAATTCCTCAATGGAGTAGAAGACCACTGGAGTTAAGCAAAAGGAAGTTGTATAAAAGGACAAAAATATTAGTTTCAACCACATGGACTCATGGAACACACTGGAAAAATAGTTGCAACAAGTGTTGCAGAACACTGTTATTATAATAGAAATTACTTTGAAAAATAATGAAAGGACTTTATAAAGATAGGGCAAAATTCATGAGAAGATAATCCTCAGGAAAAATAAGATGTCTAAAAAATACTGCAATTAATATGTCATCAATACATATGATTTAAAAATAGAGAATTTTTAATGAGCATATTAGTAAATATTTATGAGAGCTCTATTATTAAGTAACAGTGAGTGTGTATTGGTATAAAATTTTCAGTACTCCTTATTATTAGAATGTTCACTAGACAAAAAATTTGGTGACATTATGCATATAGATTGTATTTCACATTTCTTTTAATAACAAGGAAAATGTGAAGGCAACCCAAAGATTGACATAGGGGTGTAGAGATAAATGCATTGTGATGTATGGTTTTAAGGTATCAGGTGGCCCTTAAGGTGATTTGTAAGAAGATTAATGACATGGAAAGAGATTTTGACATAATGCTGGGTGGAAAAGGTACAATATATAATTCCATATATATGTATATGTATATATATCATGATCTAAAGTCTAAAAAGACATGTATACATAGAACCAAACTAAAAATTGTACACTAAAAACTACAAGTGCTTATCTGGATTATAGGATTAAGGAGGATTATAGTGTTCTTTTTTTAATAAATTTTCTAATCTGATTTTTCTGTAAATACAATATGTAACCCTTGTATTCAGCAAGATAATTCAATAGAAAAGTTTTATTTACTTATCTTATGTCTCGATCCATAATATATCAATATATATCAATTTAATGGTATTTTGAATAGAAAATGCTTTATTTATTAAATCACTAAGTACTGCTTTGCAAGTTCAGCCACTTTTACCTTAGATGTAATGTTTCTTTACCTCAATTAGTGACTTGAAAATGAATCCTAAGGGTGGTTTCCTAAGAAAATCTTAGTTTATGGGGTATATTTATCTTTGTTCCATAGGCTCCCACCAACCTGTGAATGTAAATCAAAAACATCCCAGCTCAAATAAATCTCTAGGTTTCAAAAAAAAACATGATGTGTAGAAACCTAGCAAGTGGAGGACATCTCTTTCCAAGCCTCCCTGTTGCACATTTGCCCATCTTGTTGTCTTGGTAGCCAGATAAAGTAGATTATGAAAGTCTCTTGATCTTTGTTACAGCATAATTTAAAGACCTGAAAATAGCAAATGATATTAATGCAGAATAATTGGGAATTACAAGTACCATGAACTCAGCAAAAATTGAACGTTGTTCTGGAGTAGCAGATAACTTAGGTCAGCTCTTTCAGTCTTTACTTCATATCAAGCCTGTGATAAGATTGGAGGTTACTCTTTTGGTCCCTCAGAATCTGGATATAAATGGGTTGCCAATTTATGAAAAAGTAGCCTTTATTATCCTTGGCTCATATCAAGCCTGTGATAAGATTGGAGGTTACTCCTTTGGTCCCTCAGAATCCGGATATAAATGGGTTGGCAATTTATGAAAAAGTAGCCTCTATTAACTTTGGCTCATTATGTTTAGGTTGTGTTGCAGACTCAGTATTCTCATTAATATTTTCATGTATGATTAAGGTAAGTATTTAAAGAATATTTCTCAAGCACAAGAAGGAGATAGCGATGATCTGAGCTTCGTCTTCCCAGAAGGTTAGAATTAGCAGCTTCATCCAAGTTGGCGGCTAAACAAGTTTATTCTCTTCTCTCTTGTGGCTGTGGCATTTGTGACCAAAGGTGTTGGCAGAATCAGCAGAGTTAGGATAGCAGCATCTCATGCCTGTGGTCTGGAAGTGAACCTTGAGTCTGGGAATTAGGTCATAACTTGATTTAGTCATAGGAGAATGGGTGCAATAGTTTATCAGAGTATATAAAACAATCTTATTTCCTGTCTGACACAGTCATATGGAGGATTAAACAAAATAAATTGTGAAATGACCTAGGCCATTAAAAACTGCTATTCCTCTGTTGATGCCCTGAGGATAGGCACATGCAGACTAGAGAAGCTACTCTCTAATATTAAAATTCTGATATGTATAAGAGGAAATGCTTTGGAGTTCCATAAACAGCACCTCCAAAGCTGGCTCTTCTACTTACTACTATGAGAACTTGGGCAAGGTTTTCAGCTTCTTTACACCTAACTTTCCACAGCTGCACAAAGGAGATGAGAAGGATTCTACCTCATATGACTGTCATGGAATCATAGGAGATGAAACACGCAAAGCTTAGAATGAGCTCTGGCAAAGACTCATGCTTTGTTTTCTTTTGTCATCTTCTGCATAGGAACAGAGAGCACATGGTGTATCAGTACCTTGGTCATGGCAAAAATGGTCTCAAAGCACTTGAATAGCTTGTCTTTATTTCTCTCTTGGATGGTAGAATTGTGGGCAAATGCTGAAATTAGGAAAAACAGTTTAATGATTTAAACTATTAGGTTCACATTAAAGTGTTTTGAAAGAAGAATTAATGATGAGAAAATTATTTTCTCATATAGTACAGGGTGGAAAATTCAAGATATAAACATTTATATATTAGACTATCAAGTGCACACAATAGCATATACACTTAGAAAATTATCTAAAAATACATTAAGATAAATAGTGCTATTTGAATTATGGTATTAATGGCAATTTGTGGGCTTCTGTCATAAATATTCTTCTTTATTTTTATATTTTATTTAATTTCATGTTATTTTGAAAAAAGCCTTAGGTTACATAAATATTATATAAAAAATACTGGGGATTCCTATATAGCCCATCTTCTTCCCCTCCCACACCTTTCCCAATTATGAACATCATTCATTAATGTGAATCATTTGTTAAGATTGATGAGAACATGGAAGCATTGCTACTAAACATGATCTGTAATTTACATTATAGTTTATTCTTTGCACCATACAATATTATAGGTTTTGACAAAATGTGTAGTGGCCTTTATCCATCATTGCAATGTCATGCAGGACAATTCCAATGACCCCAAGTCCCCCATGTTACACCTATTCTTCCTTCTCTTTCCTCTCAGAACCGCTCAGGGCCACCACTTTTATATCAATGTTACAAATTCTTCTTATCTTTGTACTTTCCTCAATCTTGAGGATTTTGGGATGGTGATATAAATTTTCTGATGTGATATTTTCTGTCAAAATAGTATATTTCCTTTACAATTAGTAAAATACTTTGATAAGTAATTGTATTTTTGTACCTCTAGTGCCTGTCCATACTACTTACAAGTTCTTCCAGTGCTATAATAATAATGTCTATTTTAGTCCATATTTGCATTCCCACATGATGTTTGTTCATTCCTCAGTGTTGAGGATTTTGGGATGATCATATAATAAATTTTCTCATGTGATTCTTGTCATCAATATAATACATTGCCTTTACAATCAGTAAAATAATAAATAGTTGTATTTTGTATCTCTGGTATCTGTCCATACTATTTTGAGTCACTGCTTTTCTAAGTAGAAGGGGTATGACAGTCCTTAGTCTTACCAAAGATAATTGAAATAAATGCATAAATATTACTTAATTTTAAATTGAATCTAGTTTTACCTTGAGAGAAAAAATACCAATAAAAGTCAGAGATTGAGCCTCCCTATCAGAATGTGTTTGTAGAAGAAACAGGCTTAATCTATGACAAGTCCTCTTATTTTTAGAGAACATTTTGTATGGATTTAGCAACCACTAACACATAACTAACTATTGTTTTTCAGATCATCTATTTTTACCTTAAGTATAGCAATTATTGCCCTCAATTAGTCAGTTGAAAATGAGTGCTATGAGAGATTTGTGAGAGATTTATTAAATAGATCCAAGTTCATGTGCTGGGTTTATTTTTGCTCTGCAATTTCACACAATTCTGTGAATGTGGGCCACAAACATCCCAGCACAGTTCCATATTTCTTCAGTCAGAACCTCCAGGGATTTAGTTTTCAGAAGAAATTGATGAGTGGTGTCCAAGCATGATGGTAATGCCTTCTCCTGGGGCTTAGGTCCCATAAGGCAGATAGATGGGAATTTTTTGCTTGCAGTTGCAGGTTCTTTCTGTTACTTGAAATGGTCATTGTCAGTCATCTTCTCCTTGTCATTTGTACTGGGTCAGTACAATGAACTGGAGAGTAGGTTTTTTAAGTCTGTTGAGATTCAGGGCCCAAATGACACATGGACAGCCCAAAGATTTAAGTTTCTTGGACATACAACTATCAACTCTAATACTAACTATAGTTTCAAATAGAGGGGCAGCAGAGCCATGTGTAGAAAAACACAACTGAGTCCAACTCTGTCACACTGAGGAGCATAAATTTCAAAGCAAGGCCCACTGGTGCGGCTCTAAACTCCTGACCTCTTGCCCTGCCTATAGTGTCTGGAAGCCTACAGGGCCTTCAGGAGCTCTGCTATTTGAGGTAATATTTACTTTGGCAGTGTATGAGATCCTGCTGAGACATGCATAATTGTAACCTCTGAAATGACCTCCTGATTCACTTTGAAGTCTCTTAGCCATATAAACTCATTTGTCTTTACCCTTTCTCCCTTTTGGTAAAGGTCTTTTTCCAGTTGCATTGCTAATTGGTGCTTGGTAGAAATCCCTCAGTGTCAGGGATGCTCATCCCTGGGAGTCATTTCCCATAAGTTGGAAGGGTGTATTTGTGCAGTGGATGGGCATGACAGTGGTGCAGTGATGCTATCAGGCTGAGCAAGGCTCATCTGTAGAGGTAGAGTGGGCAGTGTGGGTTAAACTGCCTATGAAATTGGGGAGACGGTTGTGGGATGGAACAGCTGAACTCTGTGTATTTGTGGGTATGTGGTTGAAACAACAATGTTGGGACTGTGGGTCCTGAGGGGAGAGAGAGGGAGGAATAGAATAGATGGGACACAGGACATTTTTTGGGTGATGGAATTGTTCTACATGACCTTGCAAGGATGGCTACAAAGGACATAAAATTTCATCAAAATCTATAAAAGTGTACAGTCCAAAATGTAAAACACAATGTAAATCATTGAACATGGTTAGTAGCAATGTTTCAATATTTGTACATCAATTTATACAAATGTATCATCTTCATGTAAAATGTTATTAATAAGGGAAAGGGGAAAAGTAGAATACATTGGGTATATGGGAATAACCTATATTCTTTATGTGACTTTTCTGTAACCTAAAGCTTCTTTGAGCAAAATGAAAAAAATTAGACACTAGGCAAATAAATGGAAGCAAATGTCACTGTACATACAAGACAAAGATCTTACAGTGATGAAGGACATAATGTTAATTTTTAAAATTTTATATTCTTTACTATTTGTTTATTTTTTATTGTTTCAAACTTTAAATTTTTTAATTTTATTTGTTATTTTTTAAACCATCATTATTATATCATTTTCTTATTAATTGTATTTGGTTATTTTGTTGGCTTCAATTTTGATTTGTGCAAGGTGTCAGAGAGGGGGGATACATGGAAAGATGTTCATCTGGGGCATACTTATAAGGCATATAAATGTGTTCAAGTGTTCATGGGGCATTGTCACAGTGGGAGAAGACCCATACAATAACCAAAGAAATATCGAATTCCTATCCGGGGGAGCTCTGCCACATTCTCTAATGGGACAGCAAGGATCCCCTGAGTACAGGCACAGAGAATAGTGAAGGAGGATGGACCACTGACAGGCCCTTGATTGTGATAATTGTATTTATGAACATTTACTTTTGAAATTTAAACTTAGCATAGTATTATAGTGTGCCTAAGCATTACCTCCTGGGGCCTCCTTGTTGCTTAAATGTGGCCTCACTTTAAGCCAAAACTCAGCATATAAATTTTGAGCACTTTTATGTATCAGATACTCTGCTAAGTCCAATATCTCATCTGAGTCTTTTATAATCCCCATGAGGGAAATAATATTTATATTATTTCCATATATATATGGAAATTTGGCCAAATTTGAAAGATAATAATTACTAGCACACAGATATATGTCCAGAGCTATATGATTTCTAATCCTGAGCTCTAATAGTTGTTATTTTACCTCATCAGACACTTGTGCTGGTGTGTGTCTACACACTGAATGTGATGGGAAAGGAAATACTAATTCATACCAGCTCTGGATATTTAGGAGTTTTGGTTCTATCACCAGAGTAAGGCAGAATTTATTCCTCAGACAGATGCAATATGCAGGAGCTGAACAGGACAGAGATATTGGAGAAAAGAGATCATCTTCTAACTTCTTTTCCTACCTTTGGCCCCCATACTGGTGACCTGCCTAAGCACAATATAGACAGCTTTAGTTTTGGAATTTTTTCATGGATGTGGGGCAGAGGATAGTCTAAACAGAAATTTAGATAGAAGCACAGAGACATCCTCTATATGAATGGGCTGTGCTAACATGCTAGAGGAACCTGCATTTTATTCCAAAATCTTCTATCTATTAATAAATGATGCTAAAGTGTCAATTATCTTACCAGCACCTGTCAAATAACCTTAAATAAAATAAGGGTATTGGAAGAAATACAAAAAGATAACCTGTGAAATCATCAATTTGCTGCATTTTTCAAAGTAAACACTTGAAAACTATTTTCTGAATTAAACTGAGAGAAATTTTTGCATTGCAGACATACTCACAAACACAACACTATTGGTTGTCATTTATTGAGTCTTGTACCATCTCAGATAAATTAATCAACATCTTTGAGCTTCAAAGTCCTATTTTGCAAAGGATATGTTGCCAAAAATATTGTTGTATGAGGGAAGATGATAAGAATGATATCATTCTTTATGTCAGAACCAATGCAAAGAAGGAGATATTGGAGCACAATACAAAAGAAAAATTTCTGAAAGAAAAGATTGCATAGGTATAATACATACACAACAAGAAGATCTTCGAAAACAAACACAAAATAAATAGCATACAAAAGATAAAATTCATCAGCAAAAGACTTATGGTATAAGATATATTAATGTAAATCTTTCATGAAGAGGAAAAGTGATTTGGGATGGAAATATGGATCTATAGAAAAGAATGAAGGTAACCCAAAATAGTAACTATATGAGTAAATATATAAGATTTTCTCATATTTCTTAAATCTACTTAACATAATATTAACTATTGAATAAAAAATGAACACTACCTGAATATATTGTGTGAATATGACCTTTTTTGTGTGTGGGCATTCAATTAATGATTGACTGACATGACTCAGGAGACTGCATTTCCAGCAATTCTCCACATTTTTTGGGTGATTTAAAAAATGTGGTATAATAACTTTTTTTTGCATGAATGCTTAGGAATCAGTATATCATAATAGATTTTAAGGATTAGAACCTTTTATTCTATCCTACAGATGAGAATCATGCAGACATAGAAGGTCTATGATTAGATGCAGACTTCAGTGAGAATATCATACTCAGCTAGGCCCCTTTGTAAACATACACCTAGAGGAGGAAGAGAGAAACTCTGAAGGAAGGAGAGCTCTACTTCCATTTCCTCTCCCTGAGCATGTAATATTGATTTGGTTGTCATCTTGCCCCAGAATCATTTAAGTTGGTGTAATTCATTTGGCGTTTTAGGTTTAGATAGTTCTTGAATTAAGGAGACCATGAGGAGTGGTGTGGACATTCTCCAACCCACAGAAAAATGCATTATTAGAAAACTTTGTGCAAGAAATAGGTGTCCTTCTGGATCCAGTGAAACACTTTTTTTTTTACTTATGTAGGGCATGGCTTTTGTCAACAAGATTTCATTGTTTTAGTTCTGTTGCTGTAAAGAAGATGTTCTCACACACAGGTAATTCTAACTATAGTGAGAATTTTCTGGCAATGGCACAGAATAACTCTCAACATTGCAATTCTATGCCAATCATTAGCTGTACGTCTATGTTCTAACACTAACTGTAGCTCTAACTGTTGCTCTAACTTTAGTTTCAACTCTAACTTTAAACCTAATTCTAAATAACTTTAAGTCTAAATTTAAACTCTAACTTCCATCATACAGAAAAGAAAGGAGCTGGACTGTGTACCTCACTCCCTTTTTGTTGTTGTTGTTTTTTGCTTTCGCTTGTTTGTTTACTTCTGGGACCAAAGCCCTCATTAGTGCTTAACAGCACCCATAAACATATTTAGGGTGTTCCAGTGATGGGAAGTAGAAGGAATATTTCTGAGGAGACAGAAAGGAGCTGTATGTCACCCCTATGTTGACATATTAAGATTGTATAGGAGCTCTGCACTTGTTTATTGTTGGGGCAGGAAGGCATAAAAATGAAAAGATTATAGATACATTTTGCGATGAAGAGGCTTGAGGATCAGAGTAATTCTGTCATGGTCCCTGTTTACCTGATAACTAAAAATAATAGTCTCATTCTTTGATTAGAATACAATTGCTAGGATACGGATTACAGGAAATTGATATTTAATTGGAGTATGTTGAAAAGACTGTGTAGAATTGGGAAATGTCTACAACTGACAAAAAATTTGCTCAAGAAGCATTGAAAACTGAGTTAAAATTGGAGTTCATAATTGTTTTTACTATATATTTTCTATGGTTGTATAGTTTTTTTCAGCATTGTTTTCCATAATGGGTAAATAGAAAAATAGGATGTCTAAATTTATGATTTAAGTGCTTCAATAGTGTGTTAAACTGAAGCAGATAGAAGCTCTAAACAGATTTTGTTTTGCAAAGATTTCTATTTATCCATTCTAACCTATTTGAGAACCAAGATAATGCAAGATCTATGCTAATCTTTTCTCTTCCTGATACTCACAGGTCTTTGTAAAGATAAGTTTTGTCAATGCACTAATCAAAATAAAGTACATTTGCTGTGACAACAAATGAATTATGAAATATCACTCACTGATCACATACAATTTTTAACCAAATCAGGTAAAATCCACTGAGTGTTGGGTCATCATACAGAGAAGTTGTTCATCATGTAGATTCTCAGTAGTACAGGTTACTTCATCTGTATATTCCTTCCATTTTAATGTAATTCTTCCATGTTTAATGAAATGGTAAAATATAGTTGGATGGAAGCCCATTTGCTCCTTAATATTTCACACTAAGTGTGGCACACATCACTAAGCTGAGTGAGGAACATGGTCTTACTTAAATACAAGGGAGCTGAACACTATAATGGGAACAAAAAGATATTTGGTGATCAACAAATGGGCTAACCACTATTGAAAAAACTGATGTCTCCTTTAGAATGAATTTGTTTAATTAACTGTTGAATATTAATCTGTTTGTAATATATATTCAACTTAAGATTTTGTATTGGAATATGGAGTAATAAGTGTTAATTCAATTCCTAAGAAATAGCAGTGGTCACAAAGAACAGCAGAATTTTGCCCTGGCTTTGATCTGGATCCTTTTCATTAATCAGGATTCTTTCTCTTAGAATTTCAATGTATCTACACCTTAAATGACTTCCCATTTTATTGGTTTGCATCTTGTAGGCAATTTTCTGTTGAAGTTTGAATTGCAGACTCTATCTTGACTACACATACATGATAATCCCTGTCTTTTGTACCAGCTACTTTTGTTATTTTACAGGCTACATCTGGTCCTATTTGAGATAAAAGCCTATCAAATAAAACTTATTTTGGATGTGAAGGCCTCTGTAAGCTCTTTTTATTTGTTTTATTTTAAAAATGTATTATTTGCATCAAAGTTCCAAGTTATTCAGTTAACAACTACAGGAAAAATAGATCAGCTTTCGTCATTGTTTACATTCCCTCCCCCCACCATTTTTGTTCATTCTTCAATCTTGAGGAGTTCAGAACGATGTCTCCTCTGACTTCTTCAGGCCTAGAAGGGACATATATATAAGGCAGATGAATGGAATTGTTTTGTTTGCAGTTGAAGATACTCCATATTTTTGGGGTGGGACTGTTCCACCCTCATAGTTTTGTTGGTAATCCAAAGCAGGCCTGAAAAACTGGAGAATAGGCATTGACTGGGGTCTGCTAGGGTTCAGGGGTCAACAAGCATATGAACAATCCAAAGCCATTTAGTCTTTTAGATGTATATTTAACAGATAACTTGAAAAGTATAGGTTCAGATAAAAGAAGTAGAAGAATCATGATTAGGTAATTTATAAATGAGTATATATATATATATATGTATGCTATATTGGGGAAATAGGTTTATATATAGTTCCAGATAGGGCCCACTGAAGGGGTTTTGATTTCATGAGGCCATATGGCTTGCCTATGGTGTATGGGCATCTCTAGGGCCCTCCAGACCAATTTTGTTTGCAGCTTTCTTTACTGTGGCAGTTTGTGAAGTATTGTTTATCTGCAAAGATGTAACATCCAGAATGACCTCCCAACTCACTTAGAAATCTCTTAGTCATAAAAATTCTATTCTATTATTAGTATTGCCCCTTTTTGTCAATTTCTTTCTCTAAATGCATCACTGATGGATACATGTTAATAATCCCATGGTGCCATGGAGGCTCATCTCGAGTAGTCAGATCCCACATCCAGGGTAAGCTGTTTTTTAAAGGAAAAGCGTTCCACATATATCTTCTATCATGTGCAAGTTTGCTCTTAGGCTTTACTTGGAATAATTTTATTTCTAGCCCTGGCTTTAATCAGAGTTAATGATTTAATCATGGAAAACCCTTCCAGACTACCATCTAAATGGTGTTTCCTCAAGTCATGCAACATAGCAACATTAATTTGAGGATGCGTCCTTCCTTATGACTATCTTTTATAGCCATATCCATTCACTACTCTCAAAATAATATGTTAACCATGAGCTTAACAGCTGTCATTAGAATCTTGAATTTTAAACAAAATAGTTATCCATCATCCATTTTTCATCAAATATTTTAAATATTTAGCCCATTGTTTATATAGTATATAATTAGAAGTTTGCAAATAATTGTTCCACTGATTAAATAAATCCATGTATTTTTCATCTATTGTGACAATTGAATGTCAATTATAAAGTCTCTTTCATCAATAATTTGTAAATGCAGGGAAGTTTCTCTTTGGAAGATATTTAGTCATTATTTCATCAAATATTAATATTTAAGAAAGAGGAAGCATTAATGATTCCAGATAGGAATGGGATAAAATATACTTAAACATACAAATTCTGATTGCAAGAACATTATCATTTGTATTAGCCACACTTGTTAAAATTTGAAGAGATTTTCGTTTTATCTTGTGTGTTCACATCAATTGCTAGCCAAGACCACTTTTTGGCTCCAGAGCTTCCTCATGACATTTTTAACATCTGCATTTCTGAAGGTGTAGACTAATAGGTTTAACATGGGATTTACTATAAAATACATCCACTGCTTTATCAATGGGGAAGGTGCTCCTAGGTCAACTGTATACAAATATACAGGGCACAGCGATGAGATCACTATAGTACAATGGGAGGCACAAGTGGAGAAAGCCTTTCATTGTCCATCAGAGTTTTCAATTCTGATGAAGTAAAGAATAAATATATAAGAGGTGATAAGAATAGAAAAATTGAGCATGCAAAGAAGCCGATTGTTGGTGACAATAAAGAGTCCATGGATGTGTGTGTGTCAGTGCAGGAAAGCTTCAGTAGAGTGTAAAGATCATATGACATGGTCAGTGACATTGGGTCCACATAAAGGTAATCAAACAATGAAAAGGATTTTAATCAAAGAATGAAGAAAACCTCCAGTCCAGGACATGATCATGAGAAGGCTACACACCTGCCAGTTCATCATGATCATGTAGTGCAGAGGCCTGCAGGGAGTGGTCATAGGACAGAACTGTGAGCAGGATTATCTCAGCTCCCAGAAAGAAATGCTCAACAAAGAGATGAGTCATACAACCACTGAGGGAGATAGTTTTATTCCGAGAAAGGAAGTCACATATCATTTTTGGGGCCTTGGTAAATGAGGGACAGACATCTGTGAAAAAGTAGAAAGAAAATAAAATATGTATGGCATTCCAGGGCTGGTCTGGAGGTGACTGCCACTGCAATGAGTAGGTTGCCTGCCAGGGTGTGAACATATATGAGTATAAACATGACAAAGTAGAGTTTATGAATTTCTGGGTTTTGCGTCAGTCCAAACAGGATGAATTCTCTCAAGTTGTTCATTGCTTCATGAATCCAATTTGTCTTTTTAATAAAGGACTTATATGTAAGAGCACAGGAATTGGAATGTGATCGATAAATTTTAATCAAGCATGTAATATATCTATCATGATTACATTTCCTATAAGATTAATGGAAACTCCTGAACAGATAAATTGCATCCTTAAAATTGGACCAATTTGTTAGTCACATATTGAACACAGAGGCCTCTTCTGTATACATAAACATGCACAGACAGTAGGAACATGTTTTTTATGATTGTTGTAATGCTACGCACATCTCCTGCAACTGTAAATGGAAAGATCCTTTCCAATCATTGCCATAGTATATTTCACCACAGATAAATAGGAAAAAGAAGCCTGTAAGATTAGGCTTGAACTATTAGCATCTACTGACTTGTGTTTATTTCTCATCACACCAGCTGATAATGTTAAGCAGCAAATTTGATTATTCTTGTAAACTTTACCTTGTTTCAGGGTGAATAAATTGATTTCAACATGAAATTAGGGATGGTGTATTGATTTTGTAAAGTATGCCTTGACATGTTTGTGAGCTCATGCTACATTGAACCAGAATTACATAATACAACAGATTCCTTATGGAAAACCTCTGGAGGAATAATATTCTCTAGAGGAGAAAACAAGCAGCATAATAAAATGTATATATCCCAAAATTATTTGAAACTCCTGACTTCATTTTTGTGGAACTTCAGTTATACTTACAGTTCAGGGGTGTTTTTCAAACTACTACTTACTTTGAGGAAGATTATGAAATGCTCTCTGAATATGGTCTGAAAACAGACACTTTAATTTGACCAAAAAAAAGAATTATGATTTACTGGACAGAACATATTCTTTAGAATAGACAGACTATTTTTAAATTCTGTTTGCTCAGATAATTTGCCATGGGAAATATGTATGGCCCTTTGTATTATAAAACCTAAACCTTTGCATCCATAATGTAGGAATAATAACAAGAGGCATAGAACAATTGAAAAATATCATTCTACTTTTGTCAAGGTTTTATCCTAAGAGTAGAGATATAGTTTCCTACATATTTTTAAATTAATAAATTAAAAAAATTAAAGCATACAATATTCTTATTTTTCAATATTTGCTAATTAAAGTATCAAGAGAGAAAATAAATGAAATGAGCGAGGCAATAAATGAACAAAGTACTTGTTTCTTGAAGTTAAAAATAACTACCACTTATAATAAGTTTGAATGCAGAAATAAATACATCAGAAAATAGAAGAAATATTAGATGTGATAAATTAAAGAACATACTGGTACTTTTAAAATACTAGCTAAAAATATGAACACAGATAAGCTGAATAAGAATCAATTATGGTCAATTCCTAAACAGATATCAATTTAAAAAATAATGAAAATTTTATTATGACTATTTCACTAGGAGTAATAAAAGTTTTTCAATAACAAACAGGCATTTTTCAAAGCAGTATAATTCTTTTTTGCATATTATCACCAAAAATGGAATTAAAAGAAATAAGATAAAAAATAAAAAAGATCCTATGTGTTAATACCTTAAAGGAACATGTCTATTTAAAAATAGAAACCAAAGAGATAAATATGTACCTGATGTCCTTATGGGGAAGGGATTCCTAAGGAAAAATGTCTAAAATATAGGACAAATATATCTTCAACTACATAAATGCATGGAACACACTTGAAAATAATTTCAAAAAGTATGACTAAGAACTATTTCTATAAAAATAAAATTTACAAAAAAATATATTTTACTCACAACACTTACTTTTAAAAAGGCAAATCTAAAGAAAATACAAGTTCAGGAAAAAGTGAGACATTGAGAATTTTTTATTCCTTAAAATACCAAAAGGTGTAGTTTAAAATGTGAAAAATTTTAACTGTAAATTAACAAGGATGTATGAAAGCCATATTATTCAGTACTTGTCATGTGTGTTGGTTTTAAATATTCTGCAAATGAATTTCACTCTATATAATAATGACCTATAATTTGTCATGTCACTTAGTCTAGTATTACTTACTACATGATTTCTATTCTAGATAGAAAATAATGGGAGGGGGAAGCCAAGATGGCAGCAGAGTAAGGATCACTTAGAGTCAGCTCATTCTACAGGGCAGTTAGGAATCACCCAAAGCTATCTAAAGCACCTGTTTGGGGGCCTCAGGAGACCAGAGAGTATCTTGCAACAACTTTGAAAGTATGGAAGGAGGAACTGCCCATCTGCAGAGAAAATTCATGACTAGAGTTCTACATGCTGCGGAGACTAGAACCCATGGCACAAGATTCTCAGGAGCTATTCCTTGGCTGGATTTGGAAACTCAATTCCCCAAAAATGGGGGTTGAAGACACGGTGTGGCATCAACATTAGCTACTGATTAGTAAATTCGGTGGGCTAAAGTATAATCCTAAGAATAGCTAAATCTTGAACCTGTCCAAGTCAGAAAGAGGTCTGTAGCTGTCATTTTAACTCTGCTTCTGGAAGAGGGGGAAATAAGTCTAATTGAAAATCACAGTGCTGGTAGGGACAAGCTTCTTTCTACCCAGATTGGATTGCAGCTCCTGCTTCAACCCCAACCCCACTTCCAGCAGGGAGGAAGCTGGGAGGACCTGCACCACCTTTTTGAGAAACTGTATACCATGCTGCAGAGGCTGGTGCCCATTCTACTCTAGCAGCACAAGCTGCCTCAGGAGCTATTCTGTGGCTGGAGTTAGAAGCTCCATTTCCCATAAACGGAGGAGGAAGAAACGGTTGTCCATCGACTTCAGCACCTTACTGGTTGTCTCGACTGGCTAAAGTATTATCCTGGTAACAGCTGGGAATTGAAAAAGTCCAAGTAGGAAAGAGGCTGGTAGCCACCATTTTGACTCTGCCCTGGCATGAGGGGAAGTCAAGCTGACTGAAAATCACAGTGAAGTTAGGTACTGGCTTCTCTCCACCAAGATCATATTGCAGCCCTAGCCTTGTCTCCAGTCTCACCTCTGGCAGGAAGGAAGCTGTCAGAACACGCACCAGGCTCTCTTGGCAACTTCAGGTGCTTTTGGCTGGCACAGACGGAATAGTCAGACACTTGCGGTTATAAACCTGCACCCCAATAGTATAGGAGAGTAGCTAGGTTTCCTTGGCCTCTCTGGGCAACTGCAGGTGTTTTCAGCCCACATGAACAGATTTGCTGAGTGCCATTCGGTCCATCTCCACCTCTGCACCTTCACAGGATAAGATAGGGCTGGGGTTGCCTCAGCTTCTCAGGGCAACTGCAAACACTTTTGGCCTGTACAAATTCAATCATTGGGCACCAGTGGCTCCACCCCTACCCCCAGTAGGACAAGAGGGGAGCTGTATTTGCCCAGCCTCTCTGGGTAACTGAAGGTGCTTTTGGCCCACTCAGCCTGGACTGTTGGGTACTTGGGGATACACCCCCAGCTCCCCATAGGAAAAGAGTGGACTGGTGTTTACAGAGACTTTCTGGTCAGTGGCAGGCACTTTTTGCCTGCACAGACAGGACTGTTGGACACATGTGGATCCACACCCACCACTGAATAAGATAGGAGGGGGCTTGTGTTTCCTCAGCCTTTCCAGGCAATGGCAAGCACTCTTAGCATGCATGGACTGGACTGTTGAATGCCTATGGATCCACCTCCACCCCCAATAAGATAGGAAAGGTCTGGTGTCTCCGCAGCCTCTCTGGGCAAATGGTGGGTACTTTCAGTCTACAGGGACTGAACTGTTGGGTGCCTGTGGATACAACCCCATGCCCTAATAAGAGAGAAGAGAACTGGTGTTTCCTCAGCCTCTCTAGGAAATGGTAAGTACTCTCAGCCTAAAAGGATTGAAGTGTTTGGCACCCATGGATCCACTCTCACCACTCAACTGGATAAGAGGGGGCTGGTGTTTCCCTAGCTTCTCTAGACAATGGCAAATACTATTGGCATATAAGGACTCAACTGTGGGGCATCAGTTTTTCTATTCCAAAACCTAAAGGACCGAACAGACAGTAGTCCCTTAGCCTTTCAGGGCAACTGAAAATGTATTCAGCCCACACAGATTAAATTGTTAGGCACTCCAGAGGGTTCATCTTCACCCCTAGCAGGGAGTGGAGCCAGTGCTACATCAGTTTACCTGGGGAACTGGGGTATTTTTAGACCCACACAGCACTGATTTATGCCCACAGCTTCAGCTCCAGCCCTGACACAGGTAAGGGAGGAATGGGTGAGCAACTTCATCCATCTCTCTGGGAAACTACTGACAGTCTTGACTTGCACAATTTGGAATATTACACATGGCTGCAGCTCTTTCCCTACCCCTGGAAGACAAGAAAGGTGGGAGAAGGTCATGAATGCCTGGGGCAACATAGGCAGCTTCAGGATCCATAGTTTACAGCATCAAATACATCCTTGACTCCTACTAAACAACCAGTATGTGAGAAAAGACAAGAAAGCCCTAAACTAAAGGGAGAAACTTAACCCAGAATAAATACATCTAATAAGCCAGATGCCAAGACACCAAGAAAAAATTACAATCCATACCAAGAAACAGGAAGATATGGCTCACTTAAACGAATAAGATAAGCCTACAGATGACATAAAGGACTTGAGACAATTAATCACAGAGTTCAAAAATATCACCTTAATAAATTCAATGAGACAGCTAAAGAGATTAAGGATAGTAAGAAGACACTGGGTGAGCACAAAGAAGAATTTGAAAGCATACATAGAAAAGTAGCAGATCTTATAGGGATGAAAGCAATTTAACTTAATAAATTAAATTAAAAATACACTGGAGGCATATAACAGCAGATTTCAGGAGGCAGAATAAAGGGTCAGTGAGCTTGAAGACATGGTCTCCAAAAGTGAACATACAAAAGAACAGATGAAGAAAACAATGGAAAAAAATCAAACAGGGCCTCAGGGAACTAAATGACAGTAAGAGATATGCAAACATATGTGTAATGGGTATCCAGAAGGAGAAGAGAAGGGAAAAGGGGAAGAAGGAATATTTGAAGAAATAATGGTAGAAAATTTCCCAACCCTATTGACGGATATAGATACCCATGTCCAAGAAGCACAGTGAACTCCCATTTGAATTAATCTGAATAAAACAACTCTGAGACACATACTAATCAGAATGTCAAATGCCAACAACAAAGAGAGAATTCTGAAAGCATAAAAAGAAAAGCAATGCATCATATATAAGGGATACACAATAAAATTAAGTGCCAATTTCTCACCTGAAACCATGGAGGCAAAAAGGCAGTGGTAGGATATATTTAATATACTGCAAGAGAAAATCTACCAGCCAAGAATTTTATATCCAGCAAGATTATCTTTCAAAAATGAGGCTGAGTTTAGAATATTCAGTGATAAACAGAAATCGAGAGAGTTTATAACAAAAAGACTAGCTTTGCAGGAAATACTAAAGGGAGTATTACAGACTGAAAAGACAGGAAAGAGAGGCTTGGAAGAAAGTTTAAAATGATTATTGTATCAGTAACAGTATCTGAAATAGTCAAATGAGTAGCTAAAATAAAATGACAGATAAATCGCAAAGGTCAAAATTGATGAAATAAGGACTGTCTTCACAATAATAATATTGAATGTTAATGAATTAAACACCCCAATTAAAGGACACAGACTGGCAGAATGGATAAGAAAATATGAGACATTTATATGCTCTCTGCAAGAGACTCACCTTAGAACCAAGGATACCAATAGATTGAAAGATTAGTAAAAGCTATTCCACATTTGCAGTAAATAAAATAAAAAAATAAATGAAGGTGGCGTAGCTATATTATATCTGATGAAATAAACATTAAAAGCAAAATTATTATTAGAGACAAGGAAAGACTATACACTTTTATAAAAGGAAGATTCATCAGGACAATTGACAATTTTAAATGCATATGCACCTAACCAGCATGCCCCAAGATACAAGAGACAAACACTGGCAAAACTGAAGGGAGAAATAGACATTTCTACAATAATAGTTGGTCACATCACTGCAATACTCTCAGTATCGGATAGAATTGCTGGGCAGAGTATCAATAAAGAAGAAAATACCTAGAATAATATGATAAATGGATTAAACTTAATAGACATATAGAGAACATTACACCCAAAACAGGAGTTTATACATTCTTTTCAAGGGCTTATGGACCTTTCTCCATGATAAACCATATGTTGTGTCATGAAGCAGATCTTATTAAAGTCAACAAGATTAAAATTAAACAACACAGTCTTTTATTTTATTTTTTTACTATTTTATTTTATTTTATTTTTAAAGATACTTAGATTACATAAATGTTACACAAAAATTATAGGGATTCCCATATGCCCCACCTTCCACACCTCCCAAAAGCTCCCACATAAACAACCTTCATTAGTGTGGCACATCACCTGCAATGGATATACACATCCTGGGGCTTTGCCATTACGAATGGACTATAGTTCACATTGTAGACCACACCCTATCCCACACAGTTCTGCATGGTATATGATGACATAAAGTGGCCTATATCTGTCATTGCATGTTACTCAGGACAATTCCCAAGTTCCATAAAAAGCCCCTGTATTACAACTGCTATTCTCTCTCCCTGCACGCAGAGCATTCAGTGGCCACTGGCTCCAAATTAATGTTGTAATTTCTTCCATTGCTAGAATCACAAATTGTCTATAACAGAATACCAGTAAGTCCACTCTAGTTCATAGCTCTTCCCCAAATCCTGAGGAGTCTGGGATGGTGATGTCCACTCCACCTCCAATTTAGAGGGGGCTTATATTCCATTGATACAATGGATGGGATTATCCTGCCTGCAGCTGCAGGGTCTCTCCATTCCCTAGGATGACTGTTGTCCATCATCATATCCCCATCAGGTGTCCTGGATGAGTCCATTGAGCAGTCAAGTAGGAATTTCAACTTCACTGAGATTCTGGGCCCAGCTGGCACATAGCCCAAAGACTACAGTCTCTGGATGTTCACCTACATACTCCAGGACTATGTGTAGGTTTGAATAAAAGGGACAGATGAACCATGTGAAGGGAAGACATATTTGAGTCCAATTCTGTCACTCTCTGGAGCACAAATTCCAAAATGGGCCTACTGGCAAGGCACCAAACTCTGGAGCTATCTGCCCTGAAATAGCACGGAGGTGTCTCCAGAGCCCTCAGGATTCCCTCTATTTGGGGTGATATCCACTTTGGAAGTATTTCAGGTCCTACTGAGATGTGTGTAAGCATTACCTCTGGGATGACCTCCCGACTCACTTTGAAATCTCTTAGCCATATGAGCTCATTTGTCTTTACCTTTTCCCCCTTGTATTCGAGGTCTTTTTCCACTCATATTGCCCGTTGGCACTTGGTATTAATCCTTCAGTGTGAGAGAGGCTCATCCACGGGTGTCATGTCCCATGCTGGGAGGACGGTAATGCATTCATATGCTGAGTTTGGCTTAGAGAGAGAGACCACAATTGAGCAAAAAGGAGGCTCTCAGGAGGCAACCCTTAGGCACCCCATAACAATAGGCTATGTTTCAATTTCAAGAGCAAAGAATCGTAAGGTTAGTCATCAATAACAAGTGCCCATCAGGGAATCAGCCTCCTTTGCCAGACACTGCTCCTGCACTTGGAGGACTGTTGCTGTTCCCTTGGAGAATGTGGAAGAGCTCTCCAGGATGGGAATTCAGTATTCTCTCATTTAGTGAGTGATTCTCCACCCACTGTGAAAATGCCCCATGAAAATTTGAACAATTTTATATACCTTGTATATATTTTCAGGTGAATGTCCTCCTAAAGTTCACCCCCTAACAATGATCCTTTCCCACCCCAGTTGTAACCATTCTGTTATCCAAAGCTACTTTAAAGATGGAGCTAATACAGGAGCCAAATACACTTAATAGGAAAATGAAATAATAATGATAAGTTTAAATGTCAGAGATAAAATACAAGAAAGCTTAAAAAAATAAAAATTAAATTAAATTAAAAGATTGAGATATTTAAAAAATGAAAAATAATAAAAAATTTAAAAAATTTTTTTTTGACATTTTGTCTTTTATCACTGAAATATCTGGTGTCCAGTCTGTACCGAGGCACCCTCCCCCTCTTATTCCCCAGTGTCTCACTATTTTTCATTTTGTTTTTAAAGAAGTTTTAAGTCAGAGCAAAGTCATACAAAGAATACAAGAGACTCTCATATACCCAAACTCTTCCCCCTTTCCTCACCCCATCTTAAAACCTTTTTGTATGTGGATGGTAGCATTGTTATAAATGATATACAAATATTGAAACAAGGTACTAAACATTGTCAATGGTTTACACTATGGTTAATATTTTAGAACATACACTTTTATAAATTTTGATGATATTTACCATGTCCTGTGTCCATCACTGTAAAGTAATGAAGAACATTTCCACGGATCACTAAATACCCCTGTTTGATCTATTCTCTTCCTCTCTCCCCATTCCCATGGGGCCCACGAAGATGCCCTGGCTTGACTCATTGGATGACAAGATTTATAGTTACATCCAACAAGAGATCTTGACACACTGGTTTGTCCTCCCCTATTAGGAGCTGACATTTCTTTTGAGAGACCCCCACCTGTCTATTTCTGAACAAATTGATCCTCCCAAATATGGGAATCCAACTCCTTCCCACTCATTATGTGGGTCTCCACCCACTGATGCAACACATTATGACAGGATGAACACTCACACACTCCCTAGAAGCCTGCTGCAGGTGCACACTGTCCCAAATGCCCCCCCCAACCAACACACTAAACCAGGGACAATTCCTTGTCATATTGCCATAAGAGCATTCCCACCTCTGTACTTTCAACCTCATACCCACAAAACACAAGTGTTCCCCTTGTCCCTCTCCTATCTTTCCCCCCAGTATCCTGGGTATTCTAACCCATACTTCCCAATCTACCCACCTGTTAACCCTGCATCACCAAACCCAATGATATCACTACCCACCTGTCCTATCCCTTCCATACACAACAACAATCTATCACTTTACCATAGATTATGAACATTGGTGTCCATATACCTGTTTGTGTCTTTGCTTTCAATTATTCTGAGTATATACCCAGCAGTAAAATTGCTGGGTCATACGGAAGATCTATAGTTAGTTTTTTAAGGAACTGTTATATTGTCCTCCATAGTGGCTTGACCATTCCACAATTCCAACAGCAGTGAATGAGTGTTCACATTCCTCCACAACCTCTCCAACACTTGTATTCTCCTGTTTTGTTTTGTTAGTAGCTGCCATTCTAATGTGTGTAAGATGTTATCTCATTGTGATTTTCATTTGAATTTCCATAAAAGCTAGGGATATCGAGCATCTTTTCATGTGCTTTTTAGCCATTTGTATTTCTTCCTCAGAAAAGTATCTTTTCAGGTCGCTCACCCATTTTTTAAATGGGCTGTTTCTCTTTTTATTATCAAAGTGAAGGATTTCTTTATATATGCAGGATATTATGCTCCTATCAGGTATATGTTTGCAAATATTTTCTCCTATTAGGTAAGCTACCTTTTTATTTTCTTGAAAACATCATTTGAAGGGGAAGAAGTTTTTAATTTTGAGGAGATCCCACTTATCTGTTTTTTCTTTTGCTGCTCGTGTTTTGGGTGTGAAGTTCATGAAATCACTTCCTATTACAAGGTCCTATAGAGACTTCCCTACAATATCTTCTAAGGCCTTTGTGGTCTAGGCTCTTAAATTTAGACCTTTGATTCATCTTGGGTTGATTTTTGTATAAGGTGTGAGATGGTGTTCCTCTCTCATTCTTTTGGATATGGATATCCAGTTTTCCAAGCACCATTTGTTGAGGAGGCCATTCTCTCCCACCTGAGTGGGCTTGGTGGCCTTGTCGAATATCAGATGACTGTATATGTGAGGATCTAGATCGGAATTCTCAATTTGTTTCCATTGGTCAGTATGTCTATCCTTGTGCCAATACCATGCAGTTTTGACCACTGTTGCTTTGTAGTATGTTTTAAAGCCAAGTCGTGTGATACTTCCAACTGCATTTTTCTTTTTCAATATGTCTTTGGTGATTTGGGGCATCTTACCCTTCCAAATAAATTTTGTAGTTAGTTTTTCCAATTCATTAAAAAAAATGCAGTGTTCATTTTTATTGGGATTGCATGAAATGTGTACTCAAGCAAGTAATTCTAAGACAATGTGCAGGTTTGGCAGGTGGGTAGATTACAAAGGGCAGGTTAGAATGCCCAAGGCATGTAACTATGAATCTTGTCATACAAGAGTCAAGAAAAGAGAGTGTCATGTGCCCCAGGGGGATGGGGAGGAAGGAACAGAAAAGATCAAACAGGGGGTATTGAGTGGTCATGGGAAATGTTTTTCCTTACCTTACAGCAATGGACACAAGACATGGTAAACATCATCAAAAATTATTAAACTGTACCATCTAAATTGTAAACTATACTGTAAACCATTGACAATGTTTAGTAGCTATGTTTCATCATCTGTATAAAAGTTATAAAAAAGCTACCAACCACAAAAAAATAAATAAATAAATAAAGGAAAGGGGAAGGAGGTTGGGTATATGAGAGTCTCTAGTATTCTTTGTGTGACTTTGCTGTGACCTAAAACTTCTTTGAAAATTAAATGAAAATTTGGGAGACACTGGGGAATGAGACGGGGAGGTGCCACGGTACAGACTGGACACCCGATAAAGCAGTGATAAAAGGAAAAAAAAATTTTTTTTTAAAAGGTTTTTTGTTTTTTCCGATTTTTTGTATGTCCCATTCCATTAATTGTATTTTATTTTTAGTTTTTTTTCTGAGTTTTCATGTATTTTTTTTTCCTGCATTTAAGCTTATCATTATTATTTCATTTTCCTTTTAATTGTATTTTGTTATTATATGGGCTTCATCTTCAAGGAAAGTTTAGATCACAGAAGGATTACAATGGGGGCTGCAGAGGATCATTGGTGGGGGGTGTCTGGGATGGGAGATTCATGGGAGGAAGTTCATCTGAATATACATGAAAGATATATAAAATTGTTCAAATGATCAAGGGATGGGACATGGTCATGGTGGGTAGACAATCACTCAATAAATGAGGGAACACTGAATTCCCAGGCTGGAGAGCTCTGCCACATTCCCCAACGGAGCAGCAACAGTCCCCTGAGTGCACGGGCAGTGCCTGGCAAAAGAGGATGGTCCACTGATGTGTTCTTGTTATGAGTAGCCGTATGAGTCTTTGCTCTTGTAATTGAAACTTAGCCTACTCTTATGGAGTGCCTAAGGGTTGCCACCTGAGAGCCTCCTTGTTGCTAAAATGTTGCCTATCTCTAAGCCAAACTCACCATTGAATGCATTACCTTCCCCCCAGCGTGAAACACGACTCCCAGGGATGAGCATCCCTGGCAATGAGGGATTAATACCATGTGCCAACTGGCAATACAACTGGAAAAAGACCTTGAATGAAAGGGGGAAAAGGTAAAGACAAATGAGTTCATGTGGCTAAGAGACTTCAAAGTGATTCAGGAGGTCATCCCAAAGGTAACGCTTACAGAAACCTCAGTAGGATCTCGTAGAGAACAAAAGTGGATATCACTACACACAAAGGGGCTCCTGAGGGCTCTGGAGACACCCAGGTCCTATATAAGGGGGGATAGCTTCAGAGATTGATGCCTTATCAGTGGGCTCTACTTTGGAACCTGTGTTCCTGAGAGTAACAGAGTTGGACTCAAATAAGTCCTCCCTGCACATGGTCCACCAGTCCCTTCTATTCAAACCTATATGTGATGCTGGTCTTTGTAGGTGTGCTTCCAAAGCTTCTGGCCTGCCCATGTACCAGCTGTGTCTGGAATCTTACTCTACAGCTCCTACTCTACAGCTCAATTGACTCACCCAAGTCACCTGATAAGGAGACAATGATGGACAACAGACATCTGAGGGAATGGAGAGAGCCTGCAGCTGCAGGCAGGATAATCCTGTCCACCGTATCCATGGGATATAAGCCCCCTCTCACTTGGAGGTGGAGTGGACATCACTTTCCAAGCCTCCTCAGGATTGGGGGAAGAGCTATGGACTAGAATGGACTTAATGGTATTCTGCTGTAGACATATTGTTATTCAAGCAATGGAAGAAATTATAACAGTGAGGTGGAGCCAGTGGCCACTAGACATTTTCATGGCAGGGAAGGGAAAAGCAGTTGTAATACAGGGGCTTTCTCAGGACTTGGGAATTATCCTGAGTGACACTACAATGACAGATACAGGCCATTTTACATCAGCATATACCATGCAGAACTGTGTGGGATAGAGTGTGGTCTACAATGTGAACTATGCTCCATGGTTAGTGGCAAAGCCCCAGGATGTGTATAACCATTGCAGGTGATCTGCCACACTAATGAAAGATGTTTATGAGGGATGTTATGTGAGGTGTGGGAGGTGGGGAACATGGGAATCTCTGTAATTTTTGTGTAACATTTATGTAATCTAAGAATCTTTAAAAATATATATAAAAATAATATTTTTTAAAAATAGTGTTGATTTTTTGGGGATTGCATTGAATCTACACTCAAGCAAGTACTTCTAAGATGATGTTAGATAGGAGTGGTAATAGTGGGCACCCTAGTCTTTCTCCTGAACTCAGAGTGACGGATTTTAGGATTTCATCAATGAATTTTACGTTAGCTTTGGGTTTTTCATATATACCATTTATCATGTTCAGAATGATTCCTTCTATTCCTATCTTTTGCAGAGTTTTTCTCAGGAAAGAGTGCTGTATTTTGTCGAAAGCTTATTCTGCATCTATAGAGATATCATGTGATTTTTTTCTGTCAATGTGTTTATGTGGTGCATTACATAGATTGATTTTCTTATGTTGAACCATCCTTGCATACCCGGGATGAAACCCACTTGGTCATGGTGTATAATTCTTTTGATAGTTAGTTGAATGTGATTAGCATGTATTTTGTAGAGAATTTTAGCATCTAAGTTCATTAGAGAGATTGGTCTGTAAGTTTCTTCCTTGTGGTAGCTTTGTTTGGTTTTGGTATTAGGGTAATGTTGGCATCATAAAATAAGTTAGGCAATATTCTTCTACTTCTGTTTTTTGGAAGAGCTTAAGCAGGATAGGTGTTAGCTCTTTCTGGAATGTTTGGCAGAATTCACCTGTGAAGCCTTCTGGTCCTGGGCTCTTCTTAGTTTGGAGGTTTTTGATGACAGAGTCTACCTCTTTAATTGTAATTGGACTGTTGGGTTCACCAATTTATTCTTTCATCAATGTAGGCTGCTTTGAGTTTCCAGGAATTTGTCCATTTCCTCTAAATTACCTTTCTTGTTGGCATATAATTTTTCAAAGTATCCCCTTATGATACTCTTCATTTCTGTGGGGACAGTGGTGATATCCCCTTCCTCATTCCTTATTTTGTGCTTCTGCATCTGCTGTCTCTTTCTCTTGTTACTCTGGCTATGGTTTGTAAATTTTATTGATCTTCTCAAAGAACCAGCTTTGGGTTTTGTTTATTTTTTCTAGTGCTTTCTTATTTCCTATTTCATTTAGTTCTGCTCCAATCTTTGTTATTTCCTTCTTTCTACTTCCTCGGAGGTTAGTTTGTTGTGGCTTTTCCAATTTCTCCAGGTGTTCAGTAAGTTCTTCAATTTTAGCTCTTTCTTCTTTTTTGATATATGCATGTATGGCTATGAATTTTTCTCTCATTATTGCTTTGGCTGCATCCTATATGTTTTGATATGTTGTGTTTTCATTTTCGTTCATTTCAAGGTAGTTACTGATTTCTTTTGAGATTTCCTCCTTTACCCACTGTTTGTCTAAAAGTGTGTTGTTTAACTTCCAGATTACCTCTTTTACTAATATATAGTGTCCATTTTGGCTCTTAAAACAGTTTTGCATCTAAAGTCTATTTTGCCCCATATTAGTATAGCTACTCCCACCCTGTTTTGGTTGTTTTTTGCTTGAAAAATTGTTTTCCAGGCTTTCACTTTCAGCCTCCTTGAATCCCCATGTGTAACGTGGGTTTCTTGTAGTCAACATATACATGGGTCATATTTCCTTATTCATTCTGCCTTTTTGTGTCTCTTGACTGGTGAGTTTAATCCATTAACATTCAGTGTTATTACTCTCCAGGAATTTCTTAAATCAGCCATATTTTCTTTGGGTTTATGTATGTCATATCTTGTTTTTATTTCTTTTTGTCTTTTTATTTGTTCTTACACTCTCCTCCAGCTCTCTCTCTCTTGTTTTTTCCTTTCAACCTATAGAACTTCCTTTAGTATTTCTTGAAGGGCAGGTTTCTTATTTGCATACTCTCTTAATTTCTGTTTATCTGTGAATATGTTGAACTCTCCATCATTTTTGAATGCCAGCTTTGCTGGATAGAGAATTCATGGCTGGAAGTTATTTCTTTGAGTACCTTGACAATGTCATATGACTGCCTTGTTGCCTCCATGGTTTCAGATGAGAAATCATCCTATTGTACTTCTCTTGTATGTGATGATTCTCCTTTCTCTTGCTGCTTTGAGTACTTGCTTTTTGTGTTGAGCATTGGAAATTTTGAAAAGTATATGTCTTGGAGGCAGCCTGTCAGGATTTACACCGTCAGGATTTATATACATTTATGTCCATCTCCCTCAATAGGGTTGGGAAGTTTTCAGCTATTATTTCCTTCAACACTCTTTCTTTTCCCTTTCCCCTCTGTTCTCCCTCTGGGATGCTTATAATGAATATGTTTGCGTGTTTTGTGTTGTCATTTAAATCCCTAAGTGTCTGCTGGATTTTTTCTATCTTTTTATCTATCTGTCCTAGAACCTGTTTGAATTCAGATATACTGTCTTCCACATCACTAATTCTTTCTTCTGCCTGTTGAAATCTGCTGTTATGTGATTCCAGTGTCTTTTTGATTTCTTGGATTGTATCATTCATCACCATCATATCCGTTACCTTTTTATGTATGTTTATAATTTCTTCAGTATGTTCTCCCTATGACTTCTTAATATCCTTAATCTCTTCCTTCACTTCATTAAGTTGGTCTGTGATGTTTGTTTGGACTGCTTTGAATAATTGTTCAATGTTCTGCATTTCTTCCTGGTTATTAGTTTGTTCATTGGACTGGTCCATGACTTCCCATTTCTTAGTATGGTTTGTAATTTTTTGTTGTTCTCTGGTCATCTTTTTTTCTTGATATGTTTATTCCGCTAATTATCTTCTCTCTCTGCTCTAGAGTTTTGTTTAGCTGCTTGTTTTGCGTGTGTTTTAAGTTTTCTCTTTGACATTTTATTCTTCATGTTCTATTTCCTTGCTGTTTTCTACGTTCCCTTGAAGGAAAATATTAGGGTCAGATAAATCAAAAGAGGTAAGAAAAGAAAAAGGATAATAGAAATAATAATTGAAGTTAGAAGAGGGGCCGCATAATAGTAAAATGAATATTTAACTCAGGTAAGCAGTGTAGAATAATAGGAATAAAAAAGTGGAGTACCAAAAATGAAATGGAAAACCAAATACAGAAAAATATGTAGAATGATTTAAAAGGCCAGGATGATGAGGAAAAAGAGAAAGAGAAAAGAAAGAACAGAAAGAAAAAAGTTAATAAAAAGAAAAAAAAAAGAAAACAGTAGACAAGATAGAAATAGAAACCAGTAAAGTCGAGGACTAATAAAAAAGGGTGGAATGTAAGCACCACAACAGAAAGCATAATATAGAAAGATGAAAGAAGGACAAGAGATAGCATTTTGGTAGACAAAATCAGTATACACAGAAAATGGGAAATCAAGGAAGGAGAAGCACAGCAAAGTAGAAACAAGCTAGCAGCACCTAATTAAAAAAAAATGGGGGGAGGAAAGAGGAAAGAAAATCAGGAAACAGAACAACAACAAACAAACAAACAAACAAACAAACAAACAAACAAAAAACCCAAGGAAACCCACAGGCAAACAGTCAAAGAAAGCTAAGGATGAACAATGCTCCTTCTTTGGCCCTTGTGGAGCCTGTCAGGATGCCTGTGTTCATCAACCAATTACCTTGCAGGCTTCTCTCTGCAGGTTTTGAGATGAGTTTTAATGAGTAAACTAATTTTTTGTTTTAAGTAAACTTTTTTTTTCTTTCAGAAATATAAAGGGCTCAAAAGAAACTAGTAGAAAAATAATGTCTATGGTACAGGTGCATGTTAGATATCCCTGTGGCACACCACTCTTAGAGGAGTCAGGAATTGAACCAGGGACCACATACATTCAAGGCAGAGATTCCTCCACTGAGCTACTCCTCCAACTGAATCAGTTTGCTCTTCAGAAAGCTTTTCAGTCACTTTACCCTGGGCAGATTTTACTCTCCTGAGTCAGCTGGATTCAACAGGCTGTATGAGCAGATCCCCCCTCCCCTCTCCAGATGAGGTTGAGTTTCTTTTTGAAATTCAAATGGGACCTTGATGACTGAAAACACTGCACTGTAGTGATTTTTCAAGCCTCTTCTAGACCATCCCCTCCTTCCAGGGGACCCTAAATAGGCTCTTGAAAACTTTTGCAGTGCTTTCCAATGGCTGACTCTCTTGGGGGAGTTTAAAGTCTGATAGTCCTCAGCATGAAGCTGTTAAATTGGCTGACTCTGCCCTCTCTCAGTCTAAGCTTCTGTATCCCAGGGAGGTTAAGTCAGTCAGGCTCCCTCAGCAGATTCACCTCTCCCCTCAGCCTGGTGCCACTTTGAGCTGGCTGATGTGCTCCCCAAAAGCACTAAGGGGGCCAGGCAACAGAACCCACAGAAAGTAACTCCCACTCTCAGAGAATGCCTCCATTGCTGGGAGGCCAACAGGAGTTGGGGCTCATACTAGCTCTTTGTCCTGAGGGTGGGGCTGAGCTGTCCATAATTTCCAGGGGCTAAAAACATGTGGTTTTATCTTGAGCAATCTATCTCACTGCCCAGCTCCCTTCAGATCTATGCCCCAAAGGCTTCTGCTCCTTGGGCTCCCAGAACATCTCATTCAGGCTGGATCCTGTCCCCAATCAGCTGTCTTTTGTGACAGAGATTGTGAGTGCACACTTAAACCTACACCATCTTCCTTCTCATTCCCTGTATTTTTGATATAACATTTATATAATCTATGGCATTTTTCAAAATAAAATGAAATTAAATAAAAAATAAATAAATTTATGATAGAAGCCCACAAAATTGCCATTAATATCATAATTCAAATATCACTATTTATCTTATTGTATTTTTATATAATTTTCAATGTATATATGTCATTGTATGTACTTGATATTCTAATATATAAATGTATATATCTTGAATTTTTCACTCAATTCTACATAAGAAAGTAACTCTCTCATCTTTAATTCTTCTTTCAAAACACTTTAATGTGAACCAAATAGTATAAACTAAATCATTAAATTGTTTCTCTTAATTTCAGCATTTGCCCACAATCCTATCATCCACAAGAGAAATAAATACAAGCTATACAAGTTCTTTGAGACCATTTATTCCATGACCAAGGTACTGTTACACCATGAGCTCTCTGTTCCTATGCAGAAGATGACAAAAGAAAACAAAGCATTGATTTTGGCGAAAGACCATTCAAAATTTTGCATGTATGATCTCCTATAAGTCCATGAAAGTCATAGGAGGTAGATTCCATCTCATCTCCTTTGTGCAGCTGTGGAAAATGATGCCTAAAGAAGCTGAAAACCATGCCCAAGTTCTCATAATTGTAAGTAGAAGAACCAGCCTTGGAGGTGCAGTTTATGGAACTCCAAAGCATTTCCTCTTAAACATACCAGAATTTTAATATTAAAAAGCAAGTTCTCTAGCCTGCATGTGCCTATCCTCAGGGCATCAACAGTAGAATAGGTCATTTCACATTTTATTTTGTTTAATCCTCCCTATGACTGAGAGAGGTAATAGGATTGTTTTATATACTCTGATAAACTATTGCACCCATTCTCTTATGACTAAATCAACTTATGCCCTAATTCCCAGACTCAAGGTTGACTTCCAGACCACAGGCATGAGATGCTGCTATCCTAACTCTGCCGACTCTGCCAACACCTTTGGTCACAAATGCCACAGCCACAAGAGAGAAGAGAATTAACTTCTTTAGCTGCCAACTTGGATGAAGTTGCTAATTCTAACCCTCTGGAAACAGAAAGCTCAGATCATCACTATCTCCTTCTTGTGCTTGAGAAATATTCTTTAAATATTTACCTTTAATCATACATGAAAATATTAAAGAGGACAGACTCTAGGGATTACTGAGCCTGCAACACAACCTAAACAAAATGAGCCAAAGATTATAGAGGCTACTTTTTCATAATTGCCAACCCATTTATATCCAGATTCTGACAGACCAAAAGGGCAACCTCCAATCTTATCACAGGCTTGATATGAAATAAAGACTGAAAAAAGCTGACCTCAGAGATCTGCTGCTCCAGAACAACATTCAATTGTTGCTGAGTTCATGGTAATTGTAATTCCCAATTATTCTGCATTAATATCATTTGCTATTTTCAGATCTTTAAATTATGCTATAACAAAGATCAAGAGACTTTCTTAATATGCTTTATCTGACCACCAAGAAAACAAGATGGATGAATGTGCAACAGGGAGGCTTGGGAAGAGATGTCCTTCAATGGTTGGTTTCTCCCCTTCAAGGTTTTTTGAAACCTAGAGATTTATTTGAGCTGGGATATTTTTGGTTTACATTCACAGATTGGTGGGAGCCTATGGAAAAAGATAAACATACCCCCACAAACTAAGATTTCCTTAGGAAGCCACGCTTAGGATTCATTTTTCAAGTCATTAATTGAGTTAAAGAAACATTACATCTAAGGTAAAAGTGGCTGAACTTGCTAAGCAGTAGTTAGTGATTTAATGAATAATGACAAGCATACCTATTCTATTCAAAATAGCATTATCTTGATATATTATGGATCAGGACATGGGATAAATAAATAAAACTTCTTCCTATTTAATTATCTTGCTGAATATAAGGGGAACATACTGCCATTACAAAAAAACAGACAAGAAAATTTATAAAAGAAAACAATAATCCTCCATAATTTGATAATTCAGGTAAGCACTTGTGATCTTTAGTGTACATTTTTAAGATATGTTCTATGCAGGTATGTCTTTTTCGACTTAAGATCATGATATATATATATATATGTGTGTGTGTGTGTGTGTGTGTGTGTGTGTGTATACATATATATACACACACACATATATATATGGAAATATATATTGTGACTTTTCCACCCAGCATTATCTCAAAATCACTTTCCGTGTCCTCAGTCTTCTTACAAATCACCTTAAGGGCCACCTGAAACCTTATAACCACACATCACAATGCATTTAACTCTACACCCCTATATCAATCTTTGGTTTGCCTTCACTTTTTCCTTGTTATTAAAAGAAATGTGAAATACAATCTTTATGTATAAAGTCACCATATTTTTTGTCTAGTGTATATTCTAAGAATAAGGAGGACTGAAAATTGTACAGCAATACACACTCACTGTTACTAGATAATAGAGCTCTCAAAAATATTTGCTAATTTTCTCATTAAAAATTCACTATTTTTAAATCATATATATTGGTGACATGTTAATTGCAGTATTTTTAGGGCATCTTATTTTTTCTGAGGATTATCTTCTCATTAATTTTGCTCTATCTTTATAATGTCCTTTCATTATATTTCAAAGCAATTTCTATTATAATAATGGTGGTCTGCAACACTTGTTGCAACTGTTTGTCCAGTTGTTCCATGTCTCCATGTAGTTGAAACTAATATTTTTTGTCCTTTTTACAACTTCCTTTTGCTTAACTCCAGGGGAATTAATTCATATTTTTCTCTGTTTATTTTGTACTATTTTAAGGCTTATTTTAATGTTTTAATGTACATGGTTCTCTTTTTTATTTCATTTAAATTTTCAGGTTGACATGAGTATAAGACATATTTTTTTAAATGCTTATCAGTTATATTAAAATAAAACTTTCATTGCCTCCACTGAACTATACCGAATATTCTTTTAAATACTTGTAAAATTAGTGGCTTTTGGGGATTTGTTCATATTTGCTTCTCATTGAGCATATCTGTCTTCATTGGTTTTATTAGTATTTTATAAATTGATATTATTTTGAAATTATTTCTCACCTAATATTTTTGTCTGTTGTACTGATTTTTGTTTCAAACATTTTTCTAAATATAATTGGGTGCTTTTCTAGCTGCCTGAATTGAATAATTAGTTCATTGATTTTCTCTCAGAGTTCATTTCTTCACTCAATTCATGTAATAGAAGCAAATATTTCAAGGAAAAAATATTGATATATGGATTCTTTTTGTTTGTTTTTTTTTTACCAGTAATTTGGAAGCATGAAGAAAGCTGTACTTTTTAGCTTTTGGTTAGAAATTTTGACATAGGTTAAAAATATTTTTCAATTCCTCTATGTCCTTTGTACTTTTTTGTTTATTACATATATATAAAAATTTAGGCTCAGTAAGACTAAGTTCCATACAACAATATGGCTACTAGTAATCAGTGAAAACAGAATATAAAAACAGTCTAAATAGTCTATCTAGTCTAAAGAATATATGTGTCCAATAAATCCTGGTGCTTTTGTTTTCTTGTCTAAGAAGTACCTGTTTATTTTCTTTGTTAAACAGATCCAGAGAAATTTTCATAAATTCCTTAAATTTTTATTTGCAAAAGGATCTGAAATAACACATGACATAACTTCCCCATAGAGTGAATTCCAGAGATTCAAATCAATTTGCATTGCGTCATGCTGCCTGTTTTTTCCTCTTTTTGATATTCTTCTTCCAGAGGTGATGGAAAATAATCTATGATATTCTTATACAATTTTGAGTAGCATAAACTCACACATCTGTCAGGATGTATCTTACAGTAGCTTCAAATATTCACTTAGTTAAGTTGTTTTGAAAATATGAATACATCATCCATGATTTCAAATTATACTCACCTGATATTTTACAGACACCTTGAAACAAATTAAAAATATCAAGTAAAATAAACTTGGCAACTTATCTTCAGCAGCATGAGTGACTAGAGAAGAGACACAGGAGTATAGACTCTGATGAAATCAAGCTTTTACTCCTTACACATTCATTTTTTGATCTTTTTTATATTTAGAGAAGGTGTGGGTTTACAGGCAGATAATTCATAAAATACAGGATTCTTATGTCACCCTAAAATTAACACCTTGTTTTGCTGTGGAAATTTTGTTATAATAGATGATAGTATGTGTTTATAATTGTACTATAAACTATAGTCCAAAGATTGACTTAGTGTTCACTGTTTGTCTAGAGTAGCTCCAGGGGTTTCTTTTAATTTTTATTCTGTGAGACAGGTAGTTTTTTATTCTTGTTTTCTATGGGAGGACATTCTATGGCAGTGACTGGAAGATGATTCAGTCTAGCATGTCAGCAATCATAAAACTGTGTATGTTTGTATGTGTGAATGTGTGTATGTATGTGTGTGTGTATATAGAAGTGGCATATGAATTAAATATGTCATTCAAAATTTACACAAAATTAAGTTTTAGATTAATCTGCTCAGCAATTCCATCAATCACAGCAAAAATATTTTATCTGGCAGATATATTATTCTCTTGATCAAAATGTATTTAATGCCACTTCAAACACTGCTTCATTTGCAGATAGATAAATTTTCCAAATGCAAAACTGGATTCATGGAGGGGTGAACAACATGACAGAATTCATCCTGCTAGGTGTGACACAGAATGCAGACATGCAGAAACCCATGTTTGCCATGTTTACACTCATCTACTTTCTCACTCTTGCAGGCAACCTATTCATTATAGTGACCATCACCACCAGCCAGCCCTCAGCACCCCCATATATTTATTTCTGTCATTTTTGTCCTTCATAGATCACCTACTCTTCTATCCCAGCCCCCAAAATGATATTTGACTTACTTGCTGAAAAGAAACTATCTCCTTCAATGGGTGCATGACTCAACTCTTTGTGGGGCATTTAACTGGTGGAGCTGAGATCATCCTGCTGACATTGATGGCCTATGACCGCTACGTGGCCATCTGGAAGCCCCTGCACTACCTGATTTCAATGAACCGGCGCGTGTGTGGTCTCTTGGTGGCTGTGTCCTAGGCTGGGGGATTTCTTCATGCTCTGATTCAAATCCTTTCTATGGTGTGGTTACCCTTCTGTGGCCCCAATGTCATTGACCACTTCTTCTGTGATTTTTACCCTCTGCTAAAGCTCTCATGCACTGATACACACATCTTTGTTGCCGCCAACACTGGGTTCATGTGTGTGCTCATTTTTTCTATTCTTATTACCTTCTATGTCTTCATCCTTTGCTCACTCAGAACCCCCTGTATAGCTATATACCTTCAGCCCACAAGTACCTTTCCCTTTGATAAAGCAGTGACTGTATTTTGTACTTAAATAGCACCCATGTTAAATCCTTTAATCTATACTCTCAGAAATGCAGAGGTGAAAAATGCAGTGAAGAAGCTATGGAGCCAAAGAGTGATCTTGGGTAACAATTCACGTAAATAGATAAGTAAAATCTATTAATATTTTAAGAAAAATTGTGTCTAAATCAAAATAAATGGTCTTGTATTCAGAACATGTGGCTTAAGTACATATTATCCCTTTGTTACCTGAGATCTTGAGTTTTTCCTCTTTCATAAGTAGTAACTCAAGTCCAATCCAATTAGAAAATTCATTGCATAAACAAGTTAACAATCAATGAAATTTAGTTAAAATTGAAATAAAATTTTCACAATGTTTGGAGAATATATGGTCTTATATATTCTATACAAAATGTATTTACAAATCTTCAGGTATGGCTTATGTCACTAATATCCCAAGTATTTTAAAAACCTAAAAAATTTCACTGTTAGAATTTTGTCAGAATATATTGTGTTAATCCCAACTTCTGATATCAGTGTAGACAAATTTTCTTGGGATATACATATCATCCAAAAATCAGTGGACTTAAAGGAAAAGCAGAAAGCCATTAATGCAGGTGTCATCCCATAATTAATGATGTTGCTTTGTACTAGCAACAAAGCACTAATTACATAATAATCCAGGCTCTGCTCAGACTAATTATTTTCTCTGCCTAAAGCCAAGAGGAGATATTAAATTTTTTTAGGTAAAGTCACAGAGCAACCTTGCACATAATATTTCCAGGTAGAATACATATGTGGAGCATTTTTTTCTTTCAAAATAATTCACATACTCCACTTTCAAAATAGCTTTTATTGAATAGATTACAATCTTATCTAATCGGATTAAAAATAGAGGGTTTTTGATATATGAATAATCAAGACAGAAAATCAGCACATTCAAATTTGAGTAGAAAATTGCAGACCAACAGAATACCAATGAAAAACATTTGAGATGTGGTCACCAACAGGACAATTCTAAAAGAATGAATCTAGATTAAAAAAGGGGATCCAGATTGCCCAAGGAGGATATCCTACCAATTTTGATATTTCATTTCTATATTTGTAAGGACTGACTTAACCCAAATTATTTCTCAACCATTCTCTTGTTTTATATATATTACATGCATGTCAATATGCAACAGTGAGCAAACAATTTACTCTGATTTTGAGAACATTTTCACTCAATTATGACAAAAACATTTGCTCATCATGAAATATCCATATTCTCCAAATCCTTATCCATAGTTTCAATCTCTTTTTGTTTAAGAAGGACCATGTGACTAGCTTGCAGAAATGATGTGTGTCACATATAGGCTGAAAAATTCAAGAGCCGGTGTGCTACAATGCTGTACCTGTTTTCCATCCTTTAGCAAGGATAGAAGAAATGAAATGGCAGGATTACACAGAGGAAGCTAACTGGATTAATAGCTACACAGATGACAAATGAACTACATGACCGCTAAACCTTCTGGATTTTGCCTGAACAGAAATTAAAATTACATATGTTAAGCCATGAGGATATCAGGATCCATTTTTACCACAACATAACACACTTTATCCTTACTAATACTCAATCCTTTCATCAGTACAAAGATTTATGTTTTAAGAAGAGGACACATCAGCATAACTTTTGCAATTATCTAGGTTCACAAATAATGTAGAATGGATAAATAGCAATCCTTACATATCAAGTAAAAGTAAACCTCTTTCTGTTTCCATGCAACACATTAAATAACTGAAGTATTTGAACCATAAATTTATACACTGCATTGGTTCCCTTTACATAAGATTTAAGGCAATAGAGAAAAAGATTTTACAATCATACTTTAGAAGGTGCCAAGATGAATATTTAATTCCAGTGTATGCAAGCTTTTCAACACTTCTTTTTTTTCAGTTTTATATAGAAGCTCTTGATTTCAAAATGTTATATGAAAAATATAGGGGATTCTCACATACACCATCCCTACCCCTCCCATACCTTACTACATTAACAAAAGTTTTCATTAGTGAGGTACATTTGTTACAATTGATGAACACATATTGAAGAATTTCTACTATCCTTGGATGATAGTTCACATTATATTTTGCTCTTTACCCAAACAATTTTATAGATTTTGGCAAAAAGTATAATTGCCTGAGTCCATCATTGAAAGGTCATGCAGGGCATTTCCAATGTCCCAAAAATGCCACCATGTTACACCTATTCTTCCCTTTAACCCCTGCAGATCCTCTGGTGTGCACTACCTTTATATCAATGATATAAGTTCTTGATTGGTAGAATAATAATGTTTATAGAAGAATAATAATGGAAAATAATAAGTCTACTTTATTCTATTTATCATTCCCCAATCTTGACGATTTTGGGATGGTGATGCCCACTTTGTTTCTGATTGAGAGAGTGCTTAGATCCCTTGGGACAGATGGATGGATGTGGTGCTTGCAGTTGTATATACTCTCTATTTTGGGGTGATGGGTGTTGCCCACTTGTCCTGGGTGCATCTAATGAGCTGGAGAACATTGCAATTCTGCTCAGATTCAGGCCTCAACTGGCTTATGAACAGACCAGAGAATTTAAGTCTCTGGAACATACATTTAACAAGTATAGTGCTAATCATAGGTTCAAATAAAGAGAGCAGAAGAACTATGTATAGGAAAAATATAAATGAATCTAACTCTGCTACACTGGGGGAGCATAAATTCCAAAATAAAGTCCACTGACGGGGTGCCAAATTCCTGAGATTGTCTTCCCTGTTTATAGTGTCTAGGTGTTTCTAGAGGGCCCAGTAGCCCAATTTTTGGGCATTCTCATTTTTGGGAGTCATATTACATTCTGTAATAGATGAGAAAGAATCCCCTGAGTACCGGGGCAGTGCTTAGCAAAGGAATATAGACCATTATATTGATAATGATGTTTGTACTTATGAACTTTTTCTTGTGAAATTGCAACTTACACTAGTAGTATATATTGCCAAAAAGTTACTTCCTGAAAGCCTTCTTGTTGCTCAAATGTGGCCTCTCTGTAGGCCAAACTTAGCATATAAATGCATTACCTTCCCCCTGGCATGGCACATGACTACTGGGGATGAGCCTCCCTGGCACTGAGGCATTATTACCAAACTCTGATTGGGGATGTATCTGGGAAAAGACCTTGAACAAAAGGGGGAAATATAAAATATAAATTAGATTTTATGGCCAAGAGATTTCAAAGTGAGTCAGGAAGTCATTGCAGAGGTTATGCTTATGCATGTTTCAATGCTTCTTGAGCAAATCTTCTTGCTATTGTTCCTGTTTGAATGAGCAAATCTTTTACATTTGAAGCCTTCTGGATTATCATTTTGGATTGTCGCAGCACCCCATGATAAGCATCTAAAGACTTTGCAGAATGTTTAGGCAGCTAGGTCCAGTGCTAATTAAACCACCAGCTATTTTGTTGCAGTTGGAACTTCATTGTTTCTGCAATTTGAGGGAAGTTTTTCCACAAAACATTGTATACCCCATGAGCATAACATTTTCTTATCCTCAATACAGCTCCATCAGGGTATTCCATAAGGCTTCCCATGACTGTCCTTTGTATATCTAGAGACAGGGATTATCATTATAATTTGGTCACTAAATCATACCAAAGTTCTTCTAATTCAAGCATATTTCTTGGTTCTATTTCTACATTCCTTAAATGCATACTCTCTGTTTTCGCCTATGGTGCACTTTATGGCACAAGTGAAACTGTGACATACATGGCAGTTAATAATAATATGCTTCCCAATACACAAACAGCTTAATAACATACTGATTTGTGACAACACAGAAGCTCTGTTATTCAACATTCTAGGGCATGTATGATTTTTCTGTTGGTTTTCAAAAGTCATCTGAAAAATAAGCACATTTTAAATATAACTCATGATCTATAAATTCCATGCCCTAATTCAGCCATAGTTGTCTACTCATAAATTGAGTATTCAAGGCACTACATTTCTTTTCTCCAAATTGGCCAAGTTGATATTTTAGACAGAATTTGTAAATCATCAGGGATCCAGCTCCACTTATTTAGAGTAAACAGGTCTGCAGATTATTTTCAGAGTGGGCTTTTATCAGCACCATATCCGAGAGAGATGGCTAAGAGTACTATGTCTTATTCTAAAATGGTAATGGAAATATCATGATTGTATTCCTTATTGGAATCATCACCCACAAATGGGTGGCTTTGTCTTTGCTGCAATGCCCACAGTTACCATTTATTACAACTTTTGTCTCATAACTTTCTACCCCCATGGTATTTTCCATCTCAACATAGCTGGATATAAGAGCAACAATGTTAACGTTATCTTTGGATACATTTTCAAACAAATATCCTACAATTTGATGGGAAAAATATCAAGATTATACTCATCATTTTGTACTTGGGCCACATTCACTGTTAACATTAAATGGATTATACGAGGTAAAGTTATGATCCACCTTAAAATATCTTAGGAGTACATATTATCAAATTTAATTGCATGTAGAATTGTGATAAGATGGCATGTCACTAACAGGCAGAGTTCAATGGTCTCACAAAATCAATGAAGAAAGGGTAAAAATGTGTCTTAGGGACACATTTTCAGTGTCAGCAGACCAGGACAGTGCTACCCAACACCCAGGAGGGTGAGAGACAAAGAGACAAAGAAGCTGAAACAACAAACTTGAGTTAACAGACTCCCATGGCAGCCAGGAATTGTACCTCTCCCCCACCCCTAAGTTATTAATCTAAGGTAAAACATCTAGATCACTGCAGGTGTTTGAGAAGGGAACAGGCACCTTCCTTTCTGTCAGTTGTTTCAAGGGAAAAGGGAGGGTATTTGTGGGATATTTCTTCAGTGAACTCAGCCAGCAGGTACTGCTTTGAATCTCTGTGCTGGAGACTCAGCACAGGAAAATGAGAAAGCCCAGATTGAAACATTTTTTTGGAAAGGTGTGCTGATAAGCAACATCTACTGGAAACTGCATGGAAAAAATGTTCTCTGTTCTTTCTGTATCCTATCCTCTGGGAGAAAATCTGCACCCTACTAGTAAGTCCCTGGACTGATTTTGATCATTTAAGCCAAGCAATTCTAAAGACTTAGAATAAATTGAATCAAATATCAAAGAAGAGCTGTGAAAAAAAAATAGGAAACAGAAAGAAATTGGCTGTCAGAGTTAATTCACCAACATATTCAGATGCCTAGACATCAGCAAAAAATTACAAGCTATACTAGGAAATAGGAAGAGATTGCACAGGCAAAAGGACTAACCAAATATCCTGAAGAGATACAGAATTTAAGAGAATTAATCAGTGATAATCACACAAATCTCCTAAATTACTTTAAAGAATTTAAAGAAAATATGACTGAAGATAAAAACTATAACAAGAAGACACTGGGTAAGCATAAAGAACAATTTGAAAGCCTGCAAAGAAAAGTAACAGAACATATGGGAATGAAAGACATGATGGATGAGATTAAAAATACATTAAAGGTGGTAGGAATGAAGATGGCATTGGTTTAGGAGGGCACTCACTGGCTAGCTCTCTGAGGATGGCTGATTGGGGTCAGGGTCCTGCTTGGGGGTCTGTGCTGTGGGCACACAGAGTGAGAAGATTGGGACATCTATCTGCAGGCAGCTGGGTGGCATGGATTGCTCAGTGGAGATTCATGAGTTTTAACCCTGCCCATGGAGGTTAACACAGATGGCTGAGCCCCACCTTCAGGGAAAAAAGCTGGTTTGACCCGGGACTCCTGCCCGCAAACCGGTGAGAGAGAGCATTCTTGGAGAGTGGGAAGATTCTGGTGGAGGGTCGAGAAGGCTTTCCTTTCTGTGAATTTTGCTG
This sequence comes from Cabassous unicinctus, assembly GCA_029593785.1. Lineage (NCBI taxonomy): Eukaryota > Metazoa > Chordata > Mammalia > Cingulata > Chlamyphoridae > Cabassous > Cabassous unicinctus. The sequence goes on from JAQZBX010000221.1 coordinate 119,026, forward strand.
CCTGGAACCCCTTGCAGCTTTGGGGAACAAAATTGCTGGCTTGAAGCAGGACGAGGCTGAGGCAAGTGACGAATCTGCTGAGGAAGTTGACTTACCGAGCTGCCCGGGGAAACGCCACAACGACCTGCTGGCAAACCCATGAGAGGGAGCATTCTCAGAGAGAGGGAAGGTTCTAACAGAAGGTGGAAAGGGGTTTCCTTTCTGTCAATTTGGCTTCCTGGACCCACTCATAGCTTTGGGAAACAGATAAGCCAGCTGGAAACAGCACCAGGCTGAGGGGAGAGGCAAATCTAGTGAGGAAGCCTATTTTACGCAACAGCGCAGTGATACTCAGGCTTGGCTCCAGAGAGGGCAGAGTCAGCCATTTTTATCGTTCTGCACTGACTACCCTCAGAGATTCAGCTCCCCTGGGGAGGCCAGGAAGGGGGAAGAGATTGATTAGTGTCCTCGAGCCTACTTAGGGTGCCCTCAGTGGGTGGTCTAGAAGAGGACATATTTTGGGTCTCTTATATCACACACACACAAAAAAAAGTCACCTAAAAAAGTAAAAAATGAATTTTTCTTTTTAATTTAGTTTAATAGCTAAAATCTGCCTCAAAACCTGCAGATAGAACCTTGCAGGGCAATTGATTGATAAATACAAGCAGGCTGAGAGGTTCCACAAGGGCCCAAGAAGGAACACAGTTCTTCCTTAGATTTGTTTGACTGCTTGCTTGTGTGGTTGTTTCATTTTTCTCTGTTTATTTGTTGTCTCTTCCTTTTTTTCCCTCTTTCCTCCCCACCTTCTTCTTTCTTTCTTTCTTTTTCTTTTTCTTTTTTTTTATTTTAAATTAGGTGCTGCTAGCTTGTCTCATCTTTGCTGTCCTTCTTCTTCAGTGTTTTCCCATTCTCTGTCTATATTGATTTTGTATCCCAAGCTATCTCTATTCCTTCCTTCATCTTTTTGCCTTCTGCTTTCTGATATGGTTCTTACATACCATGTTTTTTCATTAGCCCACAACTTAAGGGTGTCAATTTCTATTCTCTCTATTCTGTTTTCTTCTTTTTTATTAATATTAACTTTTTCCTTTCAGCCCTTTCTTTACTCTTTCTCTCCGTCCTCATGATTCTAACCTTCTAAATCATTATATATATATTCCTCTATTTGGTTTCCAGTCCATGGTAGGTACTCCAATTTTTTTCCCTACTACTCTACACTGCCTACAATACCTAATATTTATTTCACTAAGTCATATACAGCCCCTCTTCTAACTTTTATCAATATTACTATTATCCTTCTTCCTTTATCACATCTTTCGATTCCTCTGGCCCTAATCTTTTGCCTTCAAGGGAACATAGAAAAAAGGTAGGAAATAAAAGAAAAGAAAAAGTGCCAAAGAGAAAACTTAGCACACACACAAAACCACCAGCTAAATAAAACTGAAGAGCAGAGAGAGAAGCTAATCAACCGATTAAACCCATCAAGATAAAATGTTGACTAGAGGGCAACAAAAAATTACAAACCACACTGAGAAACAGGAAGACATGGACCAACCCAATGAGCAAACTGAAAAACAGGAAGAGATGCAGAACTTCGAACAACAATCAAAACTTTCTGAACAAATATCATGGACCAACTTAATGAAATCAATGAAGGGATGAAGGATATTAAGAAGACACTGGGAGAATATACTGAAGAAATTGTAAACATACATAAAACAGATAATGGATATGATGGTGGTCAATGGCACAATCCAAGAAATCAAAAGGACACTGGATTCATATAACAGCAGATTTGAATAGGCAGAAGAAAGAATTAGTGATATGGAAGGCAATACATCTGAAATCAAACAGATAGTAGAACAGATAGACAAAAAGATAGGAAAAATCCAGCAGGGACTCAGGGATTTAACCGACAACACAAAATGCACAAACATACACATTATGGGTATCCCAGAAGGAAAAGAAAAGGGAAAGGGAACAGAAGTAGTGTTCAAGGAAATAATAGCTGAAAACTTCCCAACCCTATTGAGAGAGATGGATATGCAGATCCCAAAAGCCCAGTGAATCCCAAACAGTATAAATCCCAACAGGCCAACTCCAAGACATATATACTTTTCAAAATGTTCAATGCTCAAGACAAAGAGAAAATACTCAAGGCAGCAAGAGAAAAAAGAAGCATAACATACAAGAGAAGCACAATAAGGTTAAAGTGCTGATTTCTCATCTGAAACCATGGAGGAAAGAAGACAGTGATATGACATAGTCAAAGTACTAAAAGAAAAAAGCTTCCAGCCAAGAATTCTCTATCCAGCAAAACTGGCATTCACAAAGATGGAGAATTCAAAATATTCACAGATAAATAGAAATTAAGAGAGTATGCCAATAAGAAACCTGCACTTCAAGAAACATTAAACGAAGTTCTACAAGTTGAAAGGGAAAAACAATGAAGAGAGAGTTGGAGGAGATTTTAAAAACAACTAAAAATACAAAAACAGAAACAAAACAACATATGACATGCATTAATTCAAAGAAAAAATGGCTGAAGTAAGAAATTTGTTGCGAGTAATAACACTGAATGTTAATGGATTAAATTCACCACTCAAGAGACACAGATTGGCAGAATGGATAAGTAACTATGATCCATTTATAAGCTGTCTACAAGAAACCCACCTACAACCCAGGGATTCAAGAAGACTGAAAGTGAATGGCTGGAAAACAATTTTACAAGGTAACAATAGCCAAAACAGGGCAAGAGAAGCTATCCTAATATCAGACAAAATAGACTTTAAATGCAAAACCCTTGTAAGAGACAAGGATGGACACTATATATTGGTAAAACGTGTAATCTCACAAGAAGAGAGAACAATCATAAACCATTATGCACCTAATCGGGGTGCCTCAAAATACATGAGGCTAACACTGGAAAAAATAAGTGGAGAAATAAACGCCTCTACAATTATAGCAGGGGACTTTAATACACCATTATCATCATTAGACAGAATATCTAGACAGAAAAAATCGATAAATGGGATCTCATCAAAATTAAATACTTCTACACCTCAAAGGACATTATTAAGAAAATAAAAAGGCAGCCTACCCAAGGGGAGAAAATATTTGGCAGCCATATATCTGACAGGAGCCTAATATCCTGCATATGTAAAGAAATACTACACCTCAAAAATAAAAATACAAACAACCCATTTATAAAATGGGCATGTGACCTGAAAAGACACTTCTCCAAGGAAGATATACAAATGGCTAAAAAGCACACAAAAAAATGCTTGATATCGCTAGCTATTAGGGAAATGCAAATCAAAACTACAATGAGATGCCATCTTAGACCCATCAAAATGGCAGCTATTAAAAAAACAGCAGACTATAAGTGTTGGAGAGGATGTGGAGGAATAGGAACCTTAATCCACTGCTGGTAGGATTGTGGAATGATCCATCCACTGTAGAGGACAGTTTGGTGGTTCCTCAGAAATCTAACAATAGATCTTCTCTATGATCCAATGATTCCACTGCTGGGTATATACCCAGAAGAATTGAAAGCAAAGACACAAACAGATATATGCACACCAATGTTCATAGCGACATTGTTCACAATTGCCAAAAATTGGAATCAGCCCTGGTGCCCATCAACAGATGAATGGATAAACAAAATGTGGTACATACATAAAATGGAATATTACTCAGCTGTATGAAGGAATAAAGTGCTAACACACGAAATAACATGGATGAATCTTGAAGACCTTAGGTTGAGTGAAGCAAGCCAGACATTGAAGGATGAACAGTATATGACCTCACTGATTAGAATTGTGGAAAGTGAGCAGTCTTTGAAAACCATTGTCTGAAATATAGGTTAACAAGGGAGAGAAAGAGAAGAGAAAGTTGTGAGCCATCATTCATATGGACATAATCTATGGTAAAACTGATACACTATAGTTGTATATTGAAGGATAGGACAGGTGGGTAGAGACCTTACTGGGTTTCGTGTTGCAGGGTTGACAGGCGGGTAGATTAGGAAGGTCAGGTTAGAATACCAAGGATACTGGGGGAAGAGTTGGGAGGGAAACTAGGTGAACATGTGATTTGTGGGTTTGATGTTGAAAATGCAGAAGTGGGAATGCTCTTATGGCAATAAGACAAGGTAGTTTCACTGGTTTAGGGTGTAGGTTTGGGGGCATTCAGGAAGGGGTCCATCTGGAGTAGGCTTCTGGGGATTGTGTGAGTGTTCATGCTTTCATGAACCCACACAGTGAGTGGGAAGAAGTTGGACCCCCATCTTTGGGAGGACTGATTCACCCAGAAACAGACAGGTGGGTGTCTCTTAGGCACAAAGATGGATCCTAATAGGAGAGGATAATCAGCATGTCAAGACCTCTTGTTGCATGTAACTATGAATCTTGTCATCCAATGAGTCAAGACAGGGGATTGTCATGTGCCCCAGGGGGATGGGAAGGAAGGAACAGAAAAGATCAAACAAGGGGTATTTAGTTGTCATGGGAAATGTTTTTCATTACCTTACAGTAATGAGCACAGGAAATCGTAAATATCATCAAACATTATTAAGCTATACCCTCTAAATTGTAAACTATACTGTAAACCATTAACAATGTTTAGTAGCTATGCTTCACTATCTGTATAACAGTTATAACAATGCTATCATTCACAGAAAAAAGATTTTAATATGGGAAGAGGAAAGGGGAAGGAGGTTGGGTATATGGGAGTCTCTAGTATTCTAGTGTGACATTGCTGTGACCTAAAACTTCTTTGAAAATTCAATGAAAATTCGGGAGACACAGGGGAGTGAGAGGGGGCAGGTGCCACAGTACAGGCTGGACAGCCAATAATGCAGTGATAAAAGAAAAAATGTAAAAAAAGAAAAAATATATATATTTTTTGTTTTTTCCCATTTATTGAATATCCCAATCCTTTAATTTTATATCTAGTGTTTTTTTTAAAGTTACCATGCAGTTTATCTCTTATATTTAAAATTATTTTTATTATTTCATTTTCCTATTAATTGTATTTGGCTATTATATGGACTTCATCATCAAGGAAGGGTTGGATCACAGAAGGGTTACAGAGGGGACAGGAGAGGATCATTGGTGGGGGTTGTCTGGGATGGGGGTTTCATGGGATGAGTTCACCTGCATATACATGAAAGATATATAAAATTGTTCAAATGATCAAGGAGTGGGGCATGGTCACAGTGGGTAGACAATCACTCAATAAATGAGGGAATACTGAATTCCCAGCAGGGAGAGCTCTGCCACATTCTCCAAGGGAGCAGAAATAGTCCCCCAAGTGTAAGGGCAGGATCAGGCAAAGGAGGAGGGTCCACTGATGGGTTCCTGTTATTGATGACTAGCCTTATGAGTCTTTGCTCTTGTAATTCAAACAGCCTACTGTTATGTGGTGCCTAAGGGTTGCCACCTGAAAACCTCCTTGTTGCTCAAATGTGGCCTCTCTCTAAGCCAAACTCAGCATATGAATGTATTACCTTCCCCCAGTGTGGGACATGACTCCAGGGGATGAACCTCCCTGGCAATGAGGGATTAATACCAAGTGCCAACTGGCAATACAACTGGAAAAAGACCTTGAATAAAAGGAGGAAAAAGTAAAGGCAAATGATTTCATGTGGCTAAGCAACTTCAAAAAGTGTTGGGAGGTCATCCCAGAGGTAACGCTTACGGACACCTCAGTAGGATCGCATAGAACACCAAAGTGAATATCATCCCATACAGAGGGGCTCCTGAAGCCTCTGGAGACACCCAGGTCCCATATAAAGGGGAATAGCTCTAGAGATTGATGCCTATTCAGTGGGCTCTATTTTGGAACCTGTGCTCCTGAGAGTGACAGAGTTGGACTCAAATAAGTCCTCCCTGAACATGGTCCATCAGTCCCTTCTATTCAAACCTATATGTGGTGTTGGAGTTTGTAGGTGTACTTCCAGAGACTGCAGCCTCAGGTCTGCCCATGTGCCAGCTGTGCCTGGAATCTCAGTGGAAATGCAACTCCTACTCTACAGCTCAATGAACTCACCCAAGTCACCTGGTGAGGAGATGATGATGGAATACGGCCATCCCAGGGAGTGGAGAGAGCCTGCAGCTTCAGGCAGGATAATCCCAACCACCATATCCATGGGATATAAGCTCCTTCTAACTGGGAGGTGGAGTGGACATCATCATCCCAGACTCCTCAGGACTGGGGGAAGAGCTATGGACTAGGTTGGACAAAGTGGTATTCTGTTGTAGACATAATGTGATTCAAGCAATGGAAGAAATTACAACAATGAGGTGGAGCCAGTGGCCACTGGATGCTTTTGGGGCAGGGAAGGGAAAAGCAGTTGTAATACAGGTGCTTTTTCAGGACTTGGGAATTATCCTGAGTAACATTACAATGACAGATATAGGGCATCAGCAGATACCATGCAGAACTGTGTGGGAGAGAGTGTGGTCTACAATGTGGACTATGGTCAATGCTAAATGGCAAAGCCCCAGAATGTGTATATCCATTTCAGGGGATGTGCCACATTAGTGAAAGATGTTTATGTGGGATGTTATGGGATGTGTGGGAGGTGAGGAACATGGAAATCTGTGTAATTTTTGTGTAACATTTATGTAATCTAAGCATCTTGTAAAATATATATATATATATATATATATAAAAGAAATTTTTTGTTCCTAGTTACAAATTTGCTCTCCTCCAGTCTGAATACCATTGATGCATTGATCTTATTACTTATACCTTAAACAACATTATGTAAGTACTGTTTGATTCTTATTTCCATTCTGTTTGCTGGTGACTTTTTCCCTTCATCATTCCCTTTATATATGGGATCATTTCCTTTCTATTTGAAAATTATCTCTGATTCTTTCCTATGGCAAGCAACAGTTGATAACTGACTTTTAGCATCTATTTATCTTCACCTCTATCTTCAACATGTCTTCAGTTGAAATATGTTTGCTGTAAATAAAATTCATCACCTAGAAATGAAGTTAATGTAGACATGGGGCTCCTCTCTATATTCAATCCAGAAGATTGATAATTACTGAAGGAGCCTAATCTTTGCAAATATCCACATTTTCTTATGGAGCTTTTCAACATAGAGATTTGACCACATAAAGTTGTGATGGGGAAAATAGATGCTGCATACTAAATGTTTAGCAAACTCCTGAAAGGTCTTAAATGATCTATAAACTTAACCTATATAAATAATAGTGTCAATGTTCATTATAAAATGTAATTTTACATTTATAAAATATTTTATATTTTATTAAATAAAAGCTTAGGGAATAAGTGTAAAAAAAAAATAGAAGGAGGCAAGATGGCATCGATTTAGAAGGACACTCACTGACTAGCTCTCTGAGGATGGCCCATTGTGGACAGGGTCCTGCCCAGAGGTCTGTGCTGTGGGCATGTGGAGCGAGATCCTTGGGATATCTATCTGCAAGTAGATTGATGGCATGGACTGATCAGTAGAGATTCATGAGTTTTAAGCCTGCCTGTGGTGATTAACCCAGACAGCTGAGCCCCACCCTCAGGGAAAATGGCCGGTTTGAGCGACTCCCGCACGGCAACCCAGTGTGAGGGAGCATTCTCTGATAGAGGAAGTGTTCTTAAGGAAGGTGGAGAGGGGTTTACCTTCTGTAGATTTGTCTGCCTGGACTCCTTCATAGCTTTAAGGAGCAGAAAAGCTGGCTTGAAGCAGCACGAGGCTGAGGGGAGAGGTGAATCTACTGAGGAAGCCTAATTTACCCAGTAGCCTGGTGACACTGAGGCTTGGCTCCAGAGGGGGCAGAGTCAGCCAATTTTATCACTCTGCACTGACAAACATCAGAGCCTCAGCTCCGCTGGGGAGGCCAGGAAGTGGAAAGTGCTTGATTAGTTTCCACGAGCTTAGTTAGGGTCCCCTCAGTGAAGGGGGTGGTCTAGAAGAGGATTTATTTGGGGATCCTTACTTTGCCAAAAGTAAAAATAAAAATAAAAAGAAGACAGTCACTTTGAAAAATGAATTCTTCTTTTTAATTTAGTTTAATAGCTAAAATATGCCTCAAAACCTGCATATACAACCCTGCAGAGAAATTAATTGATAAACACAAGTAGGCTGAGAGGTTCCACAAGGACTCTAGAAGGAACAATGTTCCTCCTTAGCTTTGTTTGACTGCTTGCTTGTGTGGTTGTTTGGTTTTTCTCTGTTTATTTGTTGTCTCTTGCTTTTCTTTCCTCTTTCCTCCCCCCTTCTTTTTTCCTTCTTTTTTTTCTTTTTAATTAGGTGCTGCTAACTTGTCTCTTCTTTGATGTGCTTCTTCTTCAGTGATTTCCCATTCTCTGTCTATATTGATTTTGCCTCCAAACTATCTATTCCCCTTCCTTCATCTTTCTGCCTTCTGCTTTCTGTTGTAGTTTTTACAGACCACGCTTTTTCATTATCTCATAACCTAAGGATATCAATTTCTATTCTATCTATTCTGTTTTCTTCTTTTTTTATTAATATGAGTCTTTGCTCATGTAATTGAAACTTAGCCTACTGTTATGGGGTGCCTAAGGTTTGCCACCTGAAAGCCTCCTTGTTGCTCAAATATGGCCTCTCTCTAAGCCAAACTTAGTATATGAATGCATTACCTTCCCCCCAGTGTAGGACATGACTTCCGGGGATGAGCCTCTGTGGCAATGAGGGATTAATACCAAGTGCCAACTGGCAATACAACTGGAAAAAGACCTTGAATAAAAGGGGGAAAAGGTAAATACAAATGAGTTTATGAGGCTAAGAGAGTTGGGAGGTCATCCAAAAGGTAACGCTTATGCACACCACAGTAGGATCTCATAGATCACCAAAGTGGATACTACCCCACACAAAGGGGCTCCTGAGGGCTCTGGAGATACCCAGGTCCTATATAAGGGGGGGACAGCTCCAGAGATTGATGCCTATTCAGTGGGCTTTACTTTGGAATCTGTGCTCCTGAGAGTGACAGAGTTGGACTCAAATAAGTCCTCCCTGCACATGGTCGATCAGTACCTTCTATTCAAACCTATGTGTTAGGCTGGAGTTTGTAGGTGTACTTCCAGAGACTGGAACCTCTGCCCTGCCCATGTGCCTGCTGTGCCTGGAATCTTGGTGGAGCTGCAACTCCTACTCTACAGCTCAATGGACACCCAAGTCACCTGGTGAGGAGACAATGATGGACAATGGCCATCCCAAGGAATGGAGAGAGACTGCAGCTGCAGGCAGGATAATCCCGTCCACCGTATCCATGAGATATAAGCCCATCTCATTTGGAGGTGGAGTGGACATCACCATCCGAGATTCCTCAGGCCTGGGGTAAGAGCTATGGACTAGGGCGGACTTAATGGTATTCTGTTGTAGACATATTGTGATTCAAGCAATGGAAGAAATTATAACAGTGAGGTGGATCCAGTGGCCACTGGATGCTTTTGGGGCAGGGAAGGGCAAAGCAGTTGTAATACAAGGCTTTTCCAGGACTTGGGAATTATCCTGAGTGACATTACAATGACAGATATAGGCCATTTTACATCAGCATATACCATGCAGAACTGTGTGGGAGAGAGTGTGGTCTACAATGTGAACAATGGTCCATGCTTAGTGGTAAAGCCCCAGGATGTATTTATCCATTGCAGCTGATTTGCCACACTAATGAAAGATGTTTATGTGGGATGTTATGGGAGGTGTGGGAGGAGGAGAACATGGGAATCCCTGTAATTTTTGTGTAACATTTATGTAATCTAAGCATCCTTAAAAAAAATATATATATATATGTGTATATATATATATATATTTATAGCATTTATGTAAGCAAATGCACATATATGCATATATATTTATATATCATTTTACAAATTTTGGTTTGCATTGT